>SJYC01078099.1:0-43700 GCA_006408675.1 Madoqua kirkii | reverse complement strand
TTCTTTTCTTTTATAATTGAGATTTTATTAGTTGTACACATTTCTTAATGTATAAACTGAAATTTTAAAAGGCATGTAGTTATAATTTGTTTTAAACAGTTATTCCAGTGACTTTCCAGCCTGACATTTGAAAGCAAATTTTTCTTATCAAGTACCAATATCTTCAAATTTTGATAAACTATTACATAAGTCTCACTAATTAACAGTTTAATATTATATGTTCTACAGATTCAAATTTTCAATCTTTCACAGCACAATAACAAAGTTACTAGGGAAATTAGATTACTGCCTCCAAGGATGTTATAGAGAACATGTCATTCTGACAGGAGACACGATCAAAGAGTGATTTTCTGTAGGAAACCACTATACTAAGAAAACATAAGAATAGAAGTAATGTAAATATCTTTACATTATGCATTATGCCTTACTATGTCAAGGCATAGTCAATGCACAACTGAACTACACATTGTCATTTAGTATGCTAAGCTTATAGGATATAAAAGCTACTGCCCTGCCTAACACTCAAGACTATCAAAACCTCCCATATTTACATGTTGCTCTTTTCTGGCTGTACCAAAACAAACAAACAAACAAAAAACACCACCAATGGCAACCAGCAATGAGTTAATCTCTTAAAAATGAAGCATTTACACTAAAATAAATAAATAAATAAAATGTGATAAGGTGAGATTGCCTCCTCCTTAAAAATGTTTCTAGCGCTATTAAAAAGTAGGGATTTGCAAAGTAACTGATGAAAATATTCACTTGGATTATACTTAGAAGGGAGATGGGAACCAGTGATTAGATGTGCTTAGTACATGTGGGCCTGGGTGCTTTAGTTGTGTCCAAATCTTGGTGACCATATGGATTGTAGCCTGCCAGACTCCTCTTATCCATAGGATTCTCCAGGCAAGAATACTGTAGTGGTTTGCCGTGCCCTCCTCCACGCGATTTTCCAGACCCAGGAATCAAAACCAGGTCTCCTGTGTCTCCAGAATTACAGGTGTATTCTTTACCCAGTGAGCTCCCTGGGAAGCCCCATACGATATTAATCAAACTTAGCCTCTTTCTACCTACTTCATCAGATACTGGACTCTCCTTTTTAGTTTCTCCGTTTTCCACAGTTAAACCTTCTTTGTCACTTGAGGCTCTTTATCCTTTTCTTTGCACCTTTTTTGTGTGTGTATGTGAAGATTCATCCTTTCTGACTGCCTTTTTTCCTTGATTTACACTTTTGTGGTAGAAGGTTAAATGACACCATCATCACTCTCCTCTTGTGATGCTTGATCACTACTCCCCTTCCCAGATCAGACCTTCCTCTTGGGCATCCTGGTGATGACAGCTCCTGCCGTGTGCCCTGGGCCTGGACAGCAGGCCACTGCCACTCCTTGAACTGCCTGAGCGGCTGGGTTATTACACAGCAGAGGTGGTGGGAGAACCACCAGATGATTTATTGCATTTTCTTGTCCTGTATTTTTATTAGAATTTCTTGGATGCTCATCAGATAGTATTGACTTTCATGGTATCTTCAAAGATAAAGTTATTTTAAAGATGTGTTGCTTCTCATCACCAGTTGGCTGTTCATAAGTAAGAGAGCCCTCAACCTCCTGTCCACTGATTATCAATACAAGATATTTTTTTAAACTATAAATTATAATCTAACCTTTGTCTCTTTAGATGCAGTAAAATCTTAATCCTAAAAAAAATACTCTGTAAGAGATACTTCCTTATAACACTTGCAAAAGAAAAGGACATCTATATGGAATTTAATCAATTTGGTTGTTGTTTGCTTTTTAGCGGCTCAGTTGTATCCAACTCTTTGCAACCCCTTGGACTATAGCCCACCAGGCTCCTCTGTCCATGGAATTCTCCAGGCAAGAATACTGGAGTGGGTTGCCATTTGTTTCTTCCAAGGATCTTTCTGACTCAGGGATTGAATCCACTGCATTGGCAAGCAGATTCTTTACCACTGAGCCACCAGAGAAGCCCTTAATCAGCTTCCTGTGATCATTTTATTGACAGTATTTTCTTTTTTTCTTGCTGGTGGAATTCATTCACTTGAATATCTTCCAGTAACTTTGAATCTACTAGAAGTTTTTTAACAAGGGAAACCTGATGAGATTCTAGTTTTAAGAAGATAATTCCAGTAGTAACATAGAAAGATAAGATAATAGAAACAAAATTATTGGGAGAATAATATTTTTGATAAGATCAATGAGACAGTAGCAGCAGGAAAGGAACAGGGAATGAATTTGAGAAATGCAAAGGACATAAAATTTTAAGGGAAATGTGAGAAAGTGGAGGTGGGAAGACTAGGTGATTATGCTTAAGGAAATTAGCTGAGAAGAGAGGGGACAAATCTTTGGGGGGCTTAGTAGGATGGCAGGAGATTATGTACATTTTTAGTAAGATATAGAGTGAAGAATGCAAAACAGGTAATGAAGACAAAGTTTGAAATATGTAATAAGGATTTAAAATTCAGAAGCAGCATTAAGGAATATGAATATGATCACAAGGTGAAGACTTGGACGTGGAGTAAAGACATACCAGCTTCTGAGAGGAGAGATAAATTGGAAAAGATGAAAGTGTGGATGAATCTTTATGTAGATGGACAGGAGTTCAAAAAGAATAATATACCCCATGGCCTACAGTTTTCCAATAAAATGTTGATCCTTAGCAGGCCTATACTTCTTCCCAATAGTCCTTTTCAGGCATTAGCAAGCTCCATTAGGTGTGTGTCCTGAATTTTCAGGCTTCTCTCTTTAACATTGCTGTCCTGGAAACCTGTGTTGGCATCTGTGACTAAACATCAGATACCCAGTGCCAAGAATCATGTGTGTGAGAGCACAGAATTTTGAATTCAACAGACTGACTATAAATCTGGATTTAGCCAGTTATTTGTAAAATGTTGGAAACTGAACCAAAGACTGTGGTTATTCTTTTTGTGAAATAGAGCTAGCAATATAAAACAATGAGCCTAATTAACTAAAAGGCTAAATTTATTGCATAAAACCTGGCATGTAGTGTATCTAGTGTTTAAGAGCACAGATATTAAAGCCAAATTGTCTGGATGTGAATTTCAACTCTGCCACTCCTCAGCTGTGTAACAGACACAACTTTTAAACCAATTCACTCCTAGTAATATGGGAATAATAGTACCATTTTCTTCAAAAGGTTGTTGTAGGGATAAGCTGTATATTTTTATTTTCAAGCTTATTTGGTTTCATAAGATATTATTTTGTGTCCTTCTCTACCAAAGTGTCCATCACACAGTTCTACATAGAGGCTGGCAATAAGAAAATAATTTCAATGTTCAAAAGAATCCCCACAAAAGAATTTACAAAAGCAATAGGAAACATAAGATCTTGATATTCGCTGAAAGTTATTGCACATTTTGGTGCTAGCACTGGCAAAAGACAAGAAAATTATTTATCATTTTGACCCACCCTCAGTGCATTGTGAATTAGATTTAAATGTTTCAAAGAAAATTAGAAGTAGTATCCTTGCTTTTCATCACTATATAAAATGCATTGATATTCAGGATTTCAGGAAATCATAGACAGTGTTTTTGAGTTCCCTCGAGTACTAGGGTTAGACTTTGCTTTGGCATATGTGGCCATCTTTGATCTCTTTGTGAAAGTAACTATTTCTGGAGTGTCTGCAGCTGAGTAACTAGGAAGTTATTCACATCAATTATACTCCAAGAGCAAACTTTTCCCTTTCTAAGGCTATTGCATGGATTCCAACTATGGTTCCAGTTGTTCAGTAGTAATAATAATAGTGAGAATTTTAATTTGTATAGTTCTTTATGGCTATTGCCAAGGTATTTTATTAATCATTGCAATAAATAGAGCATATCTTACTATAACCATTTTACTTAAAAAGGAACTTCAACTAAAATCAGGTTTCTTATGCCAAGTGTAGTGCAACACACTGCCTGCTCGCAAATGTGTATTACTTAGAATCTTAAACATATGCTAACAAAAACAATAAATGTTTATGCAGTGCTTCTTATGTCATCACAACACAAAATGTATAGAGCACTCTGGGTGACTGACTTGCTGCTGACGGCTTTACACAAGTTTCCTCAGTTAAAATCAAGAAAAACATTGTGAATGCTACTGACAGTATTCTGATGTTGTAAGAGAGGAAGACTAAGGCTCATGGAGGCAGTAACCCATCTTAGGTCTCAAAACTGGGTCACTGACAACTGAGATTTTTTTCTGGCTTATTTTTATTTAACTGAGGCAAAATTAGTGCATAACATTATATTAGTTTCAGGTTTGCTCATGCTCAGTCACGTCCAGCTCTTTTCAACCCCATGGACTGTAGCCCACCAGTCTTCTCTGCCCATGGAATTTTCCAGGCAGGAATACTGGAGTAGGTTACCATTTCTTACTCCAGGATATCGTCCCGACCCAGGGATGGAATTCACATTGCCTGCATTGGCAGGCAAATTCTTTACCACTGGACCTACCTGGGAAGCCCTGTATGTAGTGTATACACTACAAAATGATTAACACAATAAGTCTAGTTACCATTTTTACCATGCAATTAACTGCCAGTCTTCACATCCCATGCCCTTCCACTGGCAACCACCAATATGTTTTCTGTATCTGTGTGTTTGTTTTCATTTTTTTTTAAGATTTGCGGACTTCAAATATGAGAGAGATCATATGGTAATTGGTATTTGTCTTTGTCTGGCTTAATTTCACTTAGTGTATTGTCCTCAAAGTCCATCAATGTTTTCAATGGCAAGATTTTATTATTTTGTGTTCAAATAAAATTGCACTGTATTATTGTTGTTCAGTTGCTAAGTCATCTCTGACTCTTTGCAACTCTATAGACTGCAGCTGGCCAGGCTTATCTGTCCTTCACTATTTCCCAGAGTTTGCTCAAATTCATGTCCATTGAGTTCATAATGTATCTTACCATCTCATCCTCTTCCACCCTTTTTCCTTTTGCCTTCAATCTTTCCCAGCATCACGGTCTTTTCCAAGGAGTCAGCTCTTCACATCATGTGACCAAAATATTAGGGCTTTATCATCAATCCTTCCAATGAATATTCAGGGTTTATATTCTTTAGGACTGACTGGTTTGATCTTGCAATCCAAGGAACTCTCAGGAGTATTCTCCAGCATCACTATTTGAAAGCATTAATTCTTCAGTACTCAGTCCAAGTTAAGTAGTTATCACATTTTGGTTACTGTAAATAAATAATGCTGTGATGACTCTAGGGGTGTGTATATCTATATATCTCTACAAGTTAGTGTTTTTAAACTTTTTTTTGGAATAAGAGCCTCTCTAATACTTTGAGCTGATATCTTATTATGGTTTTGATTTGCATTTCCCCTGTAGTTATGATTAACAGCTTCTCATGGGCCTGTTGACCATCTGTATGTCTTCTTTAGAAAAATGTCTGTTTAGACTCATTGAACATTTTTTATTGAATTGTTGGGTTTTCTTGCTGTTGAGTTGCTTGAGTTCTTTATATAAAAGTTCATTCAAGTTTTTCTGTAACAGCTTTCAGGAAAAACCCAAACAAACTTTCTGGCCAACCCAGTGATTTTGGATACTGAGCCATTATAGGATATATGTTAATGGAGGTATAGCACACTCACAAGTACTCAGTTAGTGTTAGCTTCTCATGGTAGGCAAGAGATTATCAACTGAGCTGATATTTCCATTATATTAAAAAATGAAAATCATTGACGATTTTGGAAATTTGCCGATAATGCCACTAAATGTCACATCATGGCTGACGGTTTAAATCAGAACAACAGACTCCTGGAGGGTGGCGGCTGGGGCATATCTTCATTATTAGAGTTCCTCTAACTCTCATCACAATATATTGTGCATATGTGTGCTCAGCTGTGTTCGACTCTTCCTGACCCCATGGACTGTAGCCCACCAGGCTCCTCTGTCCATGGGATTTTCCAGGCAAGAATACTGGAGTAGGTTGCCATTTTCCCTGCCAGAGGATCTTCCCAAACCAGGGAACCAATCTGTGTCTACTGTGTCTCCTACCTCGTAGGTGGACTCTACCACTTGAGCCATCAGGCTAGCCATTCTCATCACAATATACTGTGACTAACAGCAAATGTTAGATGGATGAACAAACAAATGAATAAATTAATAAATGAGGAATTTTGCAGAGAACGATCCCACATTAGCCAAAACAGTGTGTCCATGAGCAATCATATCTGTCTCTAAGGCTGTTAATATCCATAAAATAATTCTACCATGGAGAGTAAACATATTCATTTTCATGACCGCAGTGGCTATGAATTTTCAAATTAGACATATGTGCTTTTCATATTCATCATTAGTCAGGAGTACATTGTGCATTTCAGTATCCATGATAGGAACAGCTTTACCTTAGTACTTTCTTCTACTTATGTTAATTATCCCACTTGAGGCTACAGTAGTGTCAGTGGAAAAGTAAGCAGGAAGTTCTAGCCATTTAGTTTCCAATAATTTGTAAAATATTCTAATTTTATTTTAAAATATAAAAGCCATGAATGCCTGTGATTGTCCTTTTTATGGATGATGATACAACAGCTGTATTTATCTGAGACATACCAAAAAAGTATTTTTTTACAAAACAGTTTTGTTTTTTTTAAAATAAAAAATATTATTGTCCAGACCTTGATTAAAGAATATGGCTAGTGAATTCACTGAATCCCTGTGAGCCTTTAATTTTGCCACTGCTCATTCTCTAAGACTAAATTTACTACCAGGCTATAATCTACTCCAGAATCATTCCTGATGCAGTTAAAATGTGTACTGGACAACACTCAATATCACCTGTGGCACCTTGGTATCGAAGGATGTAGGTAACAGGGATGTTTGCTGGTTGCTTTTAAAAAGACACAGGAGCAGAATTTCCTACTCTCTTTCTACAAAATTGACCATTTCTAATACCGGAATTCATCTTACTTTCATAGATTAGGGATTCAGTTTCCCATTAATACTGGAATTGGGGTCCGTCCGTGAATGCCAACCTGCTTTACTGAGCACTTAAGAAATCCCGAGTGATGTTTCCCACGTCTCTCAATGGGCAAAAAAGCAACATCCTCCTACTCGCTACATCTCCTTGAATCTGTGACTGAATAAAATAGTGTAATGATAATGGTGCTTTCACTACCTGCTGCCAGTAATGCTGTTTCACCTGACTGATGGAAATCCATCCCTGCCAACCTCCGGAGAAGGCAATGGCAACCCACTGCAGTACTCTTGTCTGGAAAATCCCATGGACAGAGGATCCTGGTGGGCTGCAGTCCATGCACTGGAGAAGGAAATGACAACCCACTCCAGTGTTCTTGCCTGGAGAATCCCAGGGACGGGGGAGCCTGGCGGGCTGCTGTCTATGGGGTTGCACAGAGTCAGACATGACTGAAGCAACTTGGCAGCAGTAGTTGCCAACCTCCCCAACACAGTTGCCCAACTATGCCTGAAATTGTCACACCCATTTGACATTATAAATACTGGACCCTTGTCTAGACCCACTCTTCACAATTAGGAAGGTGTTACTCTCTCCCTGAATTGTTGGTCCTCACTTCCTCCTCCTCATTCCTGCTGATGCTGCTGAACCCCAGAAATGGCCCTGTAGAATCTCAAACTGCATTGCATGGCAGTGAGACAATCAGAAACATGGCCTTAATCTCATTAAGCTTTTACTTCGTGGCTCAGTTGGTAAAGAATCTGCCTTCAATACAGGAGACCCGGGTTCGATTCCTGGGTTGGGAAGATCCCCTGGAGAAGGAAATAGCAACCCACTGCAGTATTCTTGCCTGGAGAATCCCTTGGACAGAAGAGCTTGGTGGGCTACAGTCCATGGGGTTGCAAAGAGTTGGACACGACTGAGCAATGAACACTCTCACTTTCCATGATGTTAAAAACAGACCTCTAGCCTCTCCATATGCTTAATATTTCATTGCACAAAATATTTTAATTTTCAACATTAAAATATGTGAAAAAATTCACTAAGACCACCTGATTTCCTGCTTTTATTTTTTTGTCATTTTGCCATTTGCCTGTGCTTTGAGATACTCACATTTTGAACATATGTATGGTAGCCAAAATGTTGTCATACTTATATGTTCGAAAACATAAGGTTATCCAATAATAACCACCTGTAATAATATATAATATGTTAATTATTTTATTATGAAATTAATGTATATTTGTCATGACAATTTTAGCAATTAATGTTACTAGTAAATATACTAATAGTAGCTGGCATTTTCATTGAGTTGTGCTATACCCATATGAACTTATTTGATACAAGTCTCTAAAAGAAAGACTTATTATCCTCATTAATTTTTTTTGAAATGACTTTAGACTTAGAAAAACATTAAGATAGTACAGAGAGTACTATATTTCCTTTACATCCTTTAATGTTAACATCTTTATAGCCATGACATAGTTATCAAAACTAAGAAATCGGCAATAGTGTAATACCATTACAAAACTACGGACCTAACTTGGGTTTCACCAGGTTTTCTAGTTGTTTCTGTTTTTTTTCTCTCTGTGTTTCAGGATCCAGTTCAGGGAACCTCACTGCATCCTCTCATCATGTCTCGGTCTCCTCTTGTCTGACAGTGTTTCATTCCTTGTATTTCCATGATCTTGACACTTCTGAGGACTAGTGATCAGATATTTTACAGACTGTCTCTCAGTGTGGCTCTCTCTGGTTTGTTTTTCTGCTTAGCCTGGGTCATGGATTTTTGTGAATGATACCACAAAAGCACAGACAGGACAGATTTCAGCAATATTCTATAGTGCAGATTATATTCAAATCATATTTTCAAAAAGAAGTGGGAATGTATAAGGAAACCGATGTGGGGGAAAGTAGAAGAAATAAGCGTGGCGGAGAGCCAGAGCCGGGAGAGTAACTATTATGAACACTGGAAGACATGGAAACACTTTCTGTGAGGCACGTGTGTGTGTGTGTTTCTCACATACACTTGTGAGAGGGAATAGAAAGACAAGAAATGGAGAGAAACATATACTCAGAGAGGAGGAGAGGAACAGAGGGAGAGAGAAACTGGGCAACCAAAGAAAGAGGTTAAAGAGCAGGTTTTATAGGCACTTCTGTTTCCAGACCCAGGGATTTTCACTTAACCTGAACATACAAGGGAACCAACAGAGGAAGATGAGCATTATCTGTTTCAGCTTTGCTTTTATTACAGTTGCCCTGTCAGCATTTTGGAGGGTGCAACATAGGGGCATGTAGGGAATCTGCAAGGAAAAGAGGTGTAATGTGGGTGACTTTGAAAGCAGAGCTGAACATCTGAGTTGGAAGGGAGAATTAGGCAGACATGGAGACATCTATGCCTTGCACTCTAACGGGTGCTCCGCTGCTTTCGCCTTTCCCCAGCTGTAACTGCTTCCTTTGGGATCCTTAAAGTTAGTGGCCTCCTTCCTCAGTCCATGCCTCTTCCTATCCTTTCCCTGGCCTCTTCACCTGGGGAGGCAGGCACTGCTCATCCTTCAGGTCTCGTGTATAATACCACTTCTTCAGGAAAACTTATCTGACCCTCCAGATGGGTTAGCTCACCCTACCATGTGCTGTTTCCTCAAAGTAATCTAAAATCTTAACTCATAACCATTATCCAAATTGTATTTAATTAAAGTTTCCTGGAAGTACTTATTTTACATGCAGTTCTTCCATTGGACTGGGTGTCCCATATGTTTTGTCTGCCATATTCTGGCCACATCATGGTCGAAAGTAGTTTCTGAGTAAATGAATGACATACATTTTACAACTTAAAAAGCAAGAGAGTCTGTTTAATGGTTGTGGCAAAGATGCTTATTTGTGAAGGGATGTAAATACTTTAAATCAGTTGTCCTTAATCATTTGGGATTTTGCAGAATTCTTAATTTTATAAAAGCAGTGGACTATCTACAGAAAATAATACCTATAATTTAATACTAGTAGACATTAGCTTAAAAAACTTTAAAAGGTTCTTTTTAGAAAGTTACAAAAATGAGGTTATACTGAGAAGTTGAAGGTTATCTGGGCATTCTGTGTTTCTAAAGAAATACTGCTAGACAGTAAACTTAAGCTTCTTTGTATTTCCAATAAAACATGATGAAAGGAAATGCATTTAAAATTTTAACAGGAAAAGTCTCAGATGAATTAAAGTTTAGTAACTGCAAACCATTTAATCTCTGGAGATTAACTGTTACATTGTAAATATAGTTTTTCTAATGTTTTTCATTAGTATAGAGATGCTGTATTTGGAAAGCATTTTATAAGAAATGTAGGTTTAAAAAACTTCAGCTTATTGAGTTAAAATATCAAGTCTCCCTAATTAATTTTTAAAGTGGCCATTTATTAGGATTCAATATGATTAAAAATTGAATATTTGAATGAAGTCTATCATTTAATGGCTTGTTGAATTTGGGCAAGTCTCTTAACCTTTGAATTGTAGTTTCTTTATTCTTAAAAGGTAACATACTTTGTTACAGAGATGTAATGCACAGAGATTTTTCTAAAACATGGCAAGGGCTCTAAATATAGACTGTTACTGTCATGCACCTCCTCAAAAAAAAAAAAAGAGAACAAACAGGACTGTTTCCTTACTTTTATAGTTATTTCAACTTTTAAAATCAGTTAAGTGTCTACACCCACCTAAATTAACCCCATTGTTCCAAACTTTAATCAGAACATATCCGTGCACTCTCCCAACCCATTTTCAAATCATACTCCTTACATATATGGGCTGCACACATCCATGTATGTGAGGTCAGTCAGGTTCCTGATTTATTCTAGGATCTGAAAATTATCGGAAATACCCCAGGGCATAAACAGTGTATTTACTGATTATTATTCAGAAAATAAATTATTGTTAAATGATTCTTCTGATATAAAGATATTTCATTTTGAAATATTAATAAACACGCATTACTTGTAGAATAATAAGTGATTCAGTTTAGTAGAGCAGTATTCATATTCAAAACTTTGGAAACACTATTTTTTCATGATTAATTTAGAATAATTATCTTGAATAAATAATGTGTGCAATTATTTATGTTCCATTTACTTCATTATTACCAATTTTTTTTTTTAGAAATTAAGTTTAGAAACACCCACGAAGACTTTTCCTTCTCAATTTCCATAGGTGTTATTTTTACAGTATATAAAACTATGTGTGTATATGTACACATATTTAACTGAATTGTGTGGCAAAGACTGAAGTTACAAACACGAACCCAGGAGTAACTATGTCTCCAGTTATCGAGGTATTAAATATTATTGTTTATATACAATCTAAGTTCTCTATTACTTAATGGACAAAGTCTAAACTCCTCAGTCTGGAGGTCAAATCTACCAACTACTTGATATAACTGATTTCTCCATTATTTTTCATCATTAAAGCATGTTGCTATACTAGTTTTCATTCTCACAAACCTCATTTTGTTTTAGAACTCTGTTTTTACCTTTTCTGAGATACGAATCCTCTTTTCCTTATGTCAAATCTGATTCTATAAGAACAGTCCTCAATTCAAGTCTCTAGCTTCAATTTCTCCATCATATTGCTTAAAATTCTTTTGACTAAAATAAATCTTGCTCTTATATACAATATTTTATAATATTTAGCATTTTTTTATTTTATAAATAATCTATTTCAGAAAAAAAGGAAACTGCAAAAGATTTTAAAACAGCATAAAACAATCTCAAAATTCCACCAAGCAGGAAAAAAGAACTCATACTTTCTCTCAGAAACTTTAGTGCATATTCATTTTAATACATTTTCACAGAATAGGATGACACGGTGTATAATGTTTTTCGAACCATTTTACATTAACAAAGTATGAACAATTTCATATTTCAACAATTTAAATCTATTGACACTTGTCAATAGATCTATTTCATAACTGATATAACATTTTATGTATTTACCTAAGTTGTGTACATAATAGTAAAACAAGTACACGTAGGTCCACCAACCAACACAGAACATGTTTGGAGCATTATCAATATGGCTGATATTAGCTGTGCATTCATGCACAATTCCTACCCTAGACTTTTACTGCTTCTAATTTCTCAGCTCTGTGTGTGTGTGTGTACTGTACCATATTACCTTATGTTCAGGACAGAGAGGGAGACAGAGCAAGGAGAAAGCATCATCCTTTCAATTTGTTTAACACTCTGGGCCATTTCCTCCCAAATATTTTTAGTTATCATTACAGACATTTTTTCTGGTCACTCACTTTGTCTCATTTTAGTCCATGAATTAAATGTCAAGAAGGAATGATTCTGGGAAGATTGTGATTGGATGATAAGTGAGCCACCACTGCTGATGACTTGCTCTGTCAATAACCTGAAAATATATAAAACCATAAGAGATATTTACTAGAACAAAATTAATGAAGATGTAGAAAAATAAAATGCTGTGTTTGGCAGGTTTCTTGAATTAACACATATGGGTATTTGTATCCTTCAAGTAGAGCATAACTTTTATATCCATTATTTTCTTTAATGTTATTAAAGCAATTATTAATACTTGTTCAAAAAGCAAGCTTTAATGAAGTTAAAGCATAGTTTAGAAAACTAGACCTTAACTAAGGTCAAGAATGTCCTCTTTCTTTTTACCAGTGTCTCATAGTACAGAAACTAGACCCCTGCAGAAAATTATGTAATTAGAGGGTGAAATGGCAGCTTATATAGTATTTAAGTAAGTGGCTGACACATCCTGTCAACCACTATCACACCTAGTAGAGAAGTATTAAGATGGAGTTGAATGAATATAAAATTGGCATCTGATAGGTTGGGTTACACAGAAGGCAATGGCACCCCACTCCCGTACTCTTGCCTGGAAAATCCCATGAACAGAGGAGCCTGGTAGGCTGCAGTCCATGGGGTCACTAAGAGTCGGACACGATTGAGTGACTTCACTTTCACTTTTCACTTTCATGCACTGGAGAAGGAAATGGCAACACACTCCAGTGTTCTTGCCTGGAGAATCTCAGGGAAGGGGGAGGCCTGGTGGGCTGCCATCTATGGGGTTGCACAGAGTCAGATACAACTGAAGTGATGCAGCAGCAGCAGCAGGTTGGGTTAAATCAATAGCTCTACCTGTTTTACTTTGGTGACTCAGAGGACGTTAGTCTTAGTTTCTTTACTCAAAAGATGGAGCCTCAAAGGTTTCAGATGTGACCTCATCTGAAGAGTTCCATGGTGTTTCTGTTCATCAAACAACTTTCTTTAGATTGCCATGATGTGAGATGTTACAGAGCTGAAAAAGGCATTGTCCTTGCCTTTAAAATGTTCCAGATCTTGTTTATTGGTCAGGACTCCTGGGAATTAAATTAAGTCGACAAAAAAGATGATTTCAATCACTTCATTCATATTGAATGAGTGAGTGAGTGAAGTCGCTCAGTCGTGTCCAACTCTTTGTGACCCCGTGGACTACCAGGCTCCTCCATCAACGGGATTCTCCAGGCAAGAATACTGGAATGACTTACTATTTCCTTCTCCAGGGGATCTTCCTGACCCAGGGATCGAACCCGGGTCTCCTGCATTGGAGGCAGATGCTTTAACCTCTGAGCCACCAAGGTGGTCCTCTTTATAAGGGAGATATGTCCTCCTCCATCCAATTCACTCACTACTCCCCAAACCCTACTTCTGGCAAACACCAATATGTTTTCTATAACTGTGAGCTTATATTCTTTTTTTTTTCAAATTATATATGTGTATATATATATTTATTTATTGAAGTGTAGTTGACTTACAGTGTTTAAAGTACATGGCAAGGTACTTGTACGTGGCAAGTACAAGTTATATATATAAACATATATTACTTTTGAAATTATTTTCCATTATAGATGATAATATAGACTATAGTTTCCTGTGCTGTACAGTAACCATTTGTGCTTGTTTATGAGCTTATATATTTTTCTTTTTTTTAAGTGAGATCATGCAGAATTTGTCTTTCGCTGTCTCCTTATTCCAATCAACATAATACTTTCAAGTTCCATTAACATTACCCCAAATGGCAAATTTTCATTATTTTAATGGCTGAATAATTTCCATAGTCTATATACATATATACCATATATTCTTTATCAGTGTGTCCAAATGATGTACTCTTAGGTTGATGGGGATGCATCTAAGTGGGATTGCTGTATTATATTTCAGTTCTATTTTTAAATTTGTTAGAAATAACCATATTGTTTTCCATAGTGGCTATACCACTTTACATTCCCACCAAGAGTGCACAAGGTTCCTTTTCCTATGTCTTCATCAACACTTGTTATTTCCTGTCTTTTTGATAATATCCATCTAACAGATGTGAGGTGCTGTTTCACTGTGGCTTTGATTGGCATTTTCCTGATAATTTTCATGAACCTGTTGGCCACCTATCTGACTTCTTTGGGAAAAAGCCTTCAGCCCATCTTGTTCAAATCTTCAGCCCATCTTTTAGTTAGATTGTTTTGTTTTGCTTAGTGTATTCTTGAATATGATTTGCTAAGATTTCTTGAGAATTTTTGAACCCATATTCATTCAGAGTTATTTTTCTTGTTTAGTCACTAAGTCCTGTCCGACTCTTTTGTAACCCCATGGACTGTAGCCTGCCAGGCTCCTCCATCCATGGGATTTCTCAGACAAGAATGCTGGAACTGGTTGCCATTTCCTTCTCCAGGGATCTTCCCAACCCAGAAGTTGAACCCATGACTCTTATATTGGCAGGCAGATTCTTTACCAATGAGCCAACAGGGAATCCCTCATCAAGAATATTGGCCTATAATTTTACTCTCTCATGGTATCCTTATCTGGTAATTAGGGTAATGCTAGACTCATAAAATGAGTTTAGAAGTGTTCTCACCTCTTCTATTTCTTGGAAGAAATTGAGAGGAATTTCTTGAAAAGAATTGCTATAAATTAACTATTTTAATTGTTGGATAGAATTCACCAGTGAATCCATCTATTACTGGATGTTAGTACATGGAGAAAATGAAATATTTATCACCACTAAAGAGATATGAGCTACCATATGTGTGTGGGTTTATCTCAGGGCTTTCTATCTTGTTCCATTGGTCTATATTTCTGTCTTTGTGCCAGTACCATACTGTCTTAATGACTGTGGCTTTGTAGTAGAGCCTGAAGTCAGGCAAGTTGATTCCTCCAGTACCATTCTTCTTTCTCAATATTGCCCTTGCTATTCGCGGTTTTTTGTATTTCCATACAAATCTTGAGATTATTTGTTCTAGTTCTGTGAAAAATACTGTTGGTAGCTTGATGGGGATTGCATTGAATCTGTAAATTGCTTTGGGTAGTATACTCATTTTCACTATATTGACTCTTCCGATCCATGAACATGGAATATTTCTCCATCTATTAGTGTCCTCTTTGATTTCTTTTATCAGTGTTTTATACAGGATGCTTGGGGCCGGTGTATGGGATGAACCAGGGGGATGGGCAGGGAAGGGAGGTGGGAGGGGGCTTTAACATGGGGAGATCGTCTACACCTGTGGCTGATTCATGTCAATGTATGGCAGAACCAATACAGTACTGTGAAATGGAATAAGCATTAAACAAAAATTTTAAAAAAAATGTATCAATTTTTCAAAGAAATGATTAAACACTGTGAGACATTAAAAAAAAAAAGAGAGAGAGAGAGATATGAGCTACCAAGCCAGAGAAAGACACTGAGAGACCTTAAATATGTATTACAAAATGAAAAAATCCTATCTGAAGTGGCTATATACTGTATGATTCCAACTATGGATATTTTAGAAAAGGAAAAACTATGGAAAAAATTGAAAGACTAAAGGTTGCCAAGGGTGAGGAGGGTAGGGATGAATAGGAAGAACACAGAAGATTTTAGAGCAGTGAAAATACTACGTATGATAATGATGGATATATGTTACTACACATTTGTCCAAACCTATAGAATTTCATCTAATAGTGAATCCTAATATTAATATACACCATGGACATTTAGTGATTATGATGTGTTAATGTACATTCACCCTTGGTAACATTTGTACCACTCTGGTGAATGATGTTGATAACGGGAGAGTCTATGCATGTGTGAGAACAGGGGCTTTATGGACAGTCCCTATACCTATCAATTTTTTGTGAAGCTAAAACTATCCTAAACAACAAATAACAACAGAAACAAAAATATTGCAGTTCAGGTGTTCTTGACCTAATTTAGTATGGCAGTAGAAAACAGGCCTTCCAAAGTCATATGTAGTCTCTAAGACTCTAATTAATTTATGTGCTAATCCAGAACCAGAATTCATGTTTTTAAATGCCAAAATACACTATAATTCCCCAAAGCCAGTTCCCATTCTTTCTTAATTCATCAGACTCAATAAGGCTTCTTTCTTTTAGAAAGAGCTATTTCACTGATAGCAAATGCCTACATTAAGGATTGCATATATTATGTTTAATGCAACTAGTTCTAAAAACAAATATTATGTTTTTGTATTTAAAGCAATTTAACTTCTCATGCTTTATTGTTCACATTGATGAAGGTGATGTATAATTTCCTCCAGTTGTTAAAAGAAATTAATTTACGTAATTTTCTTTCCTGAAGCAAATTAAAATAACTTTGTAAACAGATGCAGAAGTTGACAAACCAGCCAACCCAGTTGTGAAATATATGAGCACAAGGATAAACTTTGGCAAACTTACGGAGGAGGAAAATTGCACGGTCATTCTTCCCACTTGCTCTTCGTGAACTTAATAGTAAATGAAGCCCCTTTTATATCTTGTCCAAGTTAGCCAAGGCTGACAAAAATAGATAGACAAAAGCTTTTATTCTGATCATATTTCTTACTGGAAAAGGTCAGTTTTCATTCCAGTTCCAAAGAAAGGCAATACAAAAGAATGCTCAAACCACCGACAATTGCACTCATCTCACATGCTAGTAAAGTAATGCTCAAAATTCTCCAAGCCAGGCTTCTGCAATACGTGAACCGTGAACTGCCTGATGTTGAAGCTGGTTTTAGAAAAGGCAGAGGAACCAGAGATCAAATTGCCAACATCTGCTGGATCATGGAAAAAGCAAGAGAGTTCCAGAAAAACATCTATTTCTGCTTTATTGACTATGCCAAAGCCTTTGACTGTGTGGATCACAATAAACTGGAAAATTCTGAAAGAGATGGGAATACCAGACCACCTAACCTGCCTCTTGAGAAATCTGTATGCATGTCAGGAAGCAACAGTTAGAAGTGGACATGGAACAACAGAATGGTTCCAAATAGGAAAAGGAGTCAAGGCTGTATATTGTCACCTGCTTGTTGAATTTATATGCAGAGTACATCATGAGAAATGCTGGACTGGAAGAAACACAAGCTGGAATCAAGATTGCTGGGAGAAATATCAATAACCTCAAATATGGAGATGACACCACCCTTATGGCAGAAAGTGAAGAGGAGCTAAAAAGCCTCTTGGTAAAAGTGAAAGAGGAGAGTGAAAAAGTTGGCTTAAAGCTCAACATTCACAAAATGAAGATCATGGCATCTGGTCCCAGCACTTCATGGGAAATAGATGGAGAAACAGTGGAAACAGTGTCAGACTTTATTTTTGAATGCTCCAAAATCACTGTAGATGGTGACTGCAGCCATGAAATTAGAAGACGCTTACTCCTTGGAAGAAAAGTTATGACCAACCTAGATGGCATATTCAAAAGCATAGACATTACTTTGCCGACTAAAGTCTGTCTAGTCAAGGCTATGGTTTTTCCTGTGGTCATGTATGGATGTGAGAGTTGGACTGTGAAGAGGGCTGAGCACCGAAGAATTGATGCTTTTGAACTGTGGTGTTGGAGAAGACTCTTGAGAGTCCCTTGGACTGCAAGGAGATCCAACCAGTCCATTCTTAAGAAGATCAACCCTGGGATTTCTTTGGAAGGACTGATGCTAAAGCTGAAACTCCAGTACTCTGGCCACCTCATGAGAAAAGCTGACTCACTGGAAAAGACTCTGATGCTGGGAGGGATTTAGGGCAGGAGGAAAAGGGGACAACCGAAGATGAGATGTCTGGATGGCATCATGGACTTTGATGGACGTGAGTCTGAGTGAACTCCAGGGGATGGTAATGAACAGGGAGGCCTGGCGTGCTGCGATTCATGGGGTCGCAAAGAGTCGGACGCAACTGAGCAACTGAACTGAACTGATCAGTTAATATGATTTGATCAGTGTTAAACGTTTTGAATGTTTGACTCTGATGCTGGGAAGGATTAGGGGCAGGAGGAGAAGGGGATGACAGAGGATGAGATGGCTGGATGGCATCACAGACTTGATGAATGTGAGTCTGAGTGAACTCCGGGAGATGGTGATGAACAGGGAGGCCTGGCATGCTGTGATTCATGGGGCTGCAAAGAGTCCGACATGACTGAGCAACTGAACTGAGCTGAAACATCACCACCAATGTCTGGAAGCATTTTCATAAATGTACAATATTTGCATAAGAAAATATAATTAACAAACATTAACATTTTTCAATAGGGGCATATTTATATTTTAAGGAAGATACTGAATACCTACACTTAAATGTAATCTCCTTCATTGGTGAACCTGCGTAATTTTTTACAGCTTATCTAGCTGGGTTAGTTTTCCTTCCTGTTGGTTTCAATAGCAAATGGTTTCTATCTCAGCCCTTATGTTGTTCTTACATTTTTATTTGTTGATTTGACTCCCAGTATCATTCATGTCTCTGTGTTTACAAGCAATAAATATTGACCCTTACCAAATTAAATGAAGGAGATTTTAATGGTAGAACATCAGGAGCTCATACTGTCTGGGAGAAGGCAGAAGTAACAAAGTTGGGGATGGACAGAAATAGAGGCTGCTTCAGAAGACTGGGAATGTGGACCATAAGAAGTGTCTCGTTGTAGAAACAACTTGGACAAGTAAACTTACTGAAATTAGTATACCTATTTATAGCCTCTTTTAATCTAGTCAGTATTTAGTTCCAAAAATGAAGGTTTTGATGACCCAGTTTAGATCATGTGCATTTTTATGTAGAAAGTAGCACAAAGAAATTTAGAGTAATATGTAGGGCTTCTTGAGGTATAAAACAGTATTTGATTGGTAGGTAAAGCATTGGAGTCAACATAATTCTTTTTGTAACTTACAGTGAGATGTTAGAAAATATATTTACTATTAAGAAAATAAGATGTGTACTTATTATTTCCCAGATAGATATGAGGTTAAAATAAAGAGGAAAGATAGGATTCCTGGTTTTTTTTTTTTTTTTAAGAACCAGAATCCTTAAAAGTTTATTAAATAAGAAATAAACCTTTGCAGTAGGAAAGTAGTCCTACTGGACAGCACTCATACAAAACGAATAGAAATTATTTCAAAGTGAGATGTTAGAAAATATATTTACTATTAAGAAAATAAGATGTGTACTTATTATTTCCCAGATAGATATGAGGTTAAAATAAAGAGGAAAGATAGGATTCCTGGTTTTTTTTTTTTTTTTAAGAACCAGAATCCTTAAAAGTTTATTAAATAAGAAATAAACCTTTGCAGTAGGAAAGTAGTCCTACTGGACAGCACTCATACAAAACTGAATAGAAATTATTTCATTCAATGTCACGGTTAATATTTAAGGTACAGTTAAGGTCTCTGATATATACACATTTTATTACTTTTCCTTGAGTGTGAGGTTGCCATTATAGCATATTTTACAAAAGTATTAGTAACTCTGATGAAACTATTTCCCTCCTAATGTTCTCTTTCTCTCCAGCCTCCAGAAATCACTACTGAAGTCAATGAAACCCCACAAATTGAGACTACAAAGGAAGAGGTTCTACTCCGTACCCCTGAGTGCGACACTCAAATTGTAAGATTAATTTTACATGTTTTTAACAACATTCAACATGAAAACAAGGATGGGACATAAGCATTTTAAAAATCCTAGTTTTTGCTGCCATGAAGCTGTCTATTTATATGTAACATCTACTATCTAAGGGCTTCCCTGGTAGCTAAGATGGTAAAGAATCTGCCTTCAATGCAGGAAGCCTGGGTTCAAGTCCTGGGCTGGGAATATCCCCTGGAGAAGGGAATGGTTACCCACCCCAGTATTTTTGCCTGTAGAAGTCCATGGACAGAGGAGCTGGGTGGGCTACAGTCATGGGGTCACAAAGAGTCGGACATGACTAAGCAACTAACACTTTTCTTTTACTTCTGCTATCTAAACATTATACTCCTCATTTGATAATGCAGATGTTCTTTGGATATCATTTATGTGGTTATTCTACTAGGAGGTGTAATCAGACAATTAGGAATATGAAGATGACCTGGAGAAGGGAATGGCTACCCACTCTAGTATTCTGGTCTAGAGAATTCTGTGGATGGTCCATGGGGTCACAAAGAATGGGACACAACTAAGTGACTTTCACTTTCATAAACTTGAATTGCCAGAGAGATAAGGTGGTCATTCCCACAGCCATATGACAGGAAGCTGTTAAAATATCAAAAGCAAACACAACTCCAAACAAAGAATGTGATTCAATAGTATTCTCCCCATAAAGCAAATAAACCTTGAATTATAGAAATATTACAATAGAGGAAGGGAAATTTTTACCCTTCAAATGATAACAGGAAATGAGGAATTTTTACTCTGTGCTTTTACTCTAAAGTGTAATGAAATTTTAACTCTGGAGCTTTGGCACAATTACAGATCTATCATATCTGGGCTTGAAAAATGGCAAATGTCAGTTGTATTTAATATACTCAAAGACAGCCTTTAATCTAGTTGACAAAATGGAAAGTGTCTGCTGAAACTACTCATGATGGAAAAAGAAATCAGGTGATAGCAAATGAAATAAGGCAGAATAGAAACAAGTTAACCAAGTCAATCTCTTTTTCCTCTGTCAATTGCCAAAGTAAATTTAGAAATACTAATTTCTCAGCAATTTGGCTTTTACATCTTTGTATGTTGACACATGTTCAAAACCAAAAATTTAGAATGTAAGGTTAATGAGAAGTAGAAATTCTGCAGTTTACTTCCAAGGGAAGAAGAAGTCAAGAAGATTTAGGGAACGAAGGACAATTTTTGCTATAGTTTGAAGAACAGATAGGTTTTTGACAGTGTGAGTCAATATCAGAGACAAGAAAACATCAGAATATGAGTAGAGAGTGTCAGACAGAAAATGGTGGGATGTGTGGTTATGATAATTTGGGACTTAGGTAGGAGGGGCACTGGGTTCCCAAGCTAAGGAGTTTGGTTTGAATTAATTCTCCCCATAAAGCAAATAAACCTTGAATTATAGAAATATTACAATAGAGGAAGGGAAATTTTTACCCTTCAAATGATAACAGGAAATGAGGAATTTTTACTCTGTGCTTTTACTCTAAAGTGTAATGAAATTTTAACTCTGGAGCTTTGGCATAATTACAGATCTGTCATATCTGGGCTTGAAAAATGGCAAATGTCAGTTGTATTTAATATACTCAAAGATAGCCTTTAATCTAGTTGACAAAATGGAAAGTGTCTGCTGAAACTATTCATGATGGAAAAAGAAATCAGGTGATAGCAAATGAAATAAGGCAGAATAGAAACAAGTTAACCAAGTCAATCTCTTTTTCCTCTGTCAATTGCCAAAGTAAATTTAGAAATACTAATTTCTCAGCAATTTGGCTTTTACATCTTTGTATGTTGACACATGTTCAAAACCAAAAATTTAGAATGTAAGGTTAATGAGAAGTAGAAATTCTGCAGTTTACTTCCAAGGGAAGAAGAAGTCAAGAAGATTTAGGGAACGAAGGACAATTTTTGCTATAGTTTGAAGAACAGATAGGTTTTTGACAGTGTGAGTCAATATCAGAGACAAGAAAACATCAGAATATGAGTAGAGAGTGTCAGACAGAAAATGGTGGGATGTGTGGTTATGATAATTTGGGACTTAGGTAGGAGGGGCACTGGGTTCCCAAGCTAAGGAGTTTGGTTTGAATTAGGGATATGGGCTTCTCAGGTGGCAGTAGTGGTAAAGAACACGGATTTGATCCCTGGGTCGGGAAGATCCCCTGGAGGAGGGCATGGCAACCCACTCCAGTATTCTTGCCTGAAGAATCCCATGGACAGAGGAGCCTAAAAGGCTACTGTCCATAGGGTCACAAAGAGTCAGACACAACTGAAGCGACTTAACACACAGGGATATAGTTAAGATTTTCACATGTTTATGTCAAGTTAAGAGATAAGACCACTGGGTTAATTTTAAGACCATTTTATCTTGATACATTTTCTTAAAACTACTTAAAAATCATTTTGAAGTATATACATGTATCAAATCATTATGCTGCTAAATCTTGCTAAGTCGCTTCAGTCATGTTCGACTGTGTGACCCCAATAGACAGCAAGCCACCAGGCTCCCCTATCCCTGGGATTCTCCAGGCAGAACACAGGATTGGGTTGCCATTTCCTTCTCCAATGCATGAAAGTGAAAAGTGAAAGTGAAGTCACTCAGTCATGTCCAACTCTTTGCAACCCCATGGACTGCAGCCTACCAGCTCCTCTGGCCATGGGATTTTCCAGGCAAGAGTACTGGAGTAAGGTGCCATTGCCTTTCCATCAAATCATTATGTTGCATATCTAAAACTAATACAATGTTACATGCCAATGATATCTCAATTAAAAAAAAAAAACCTTTGAAACAAATTAGAATTTTGGAAGCTTCTGGCCTACACCCTTCAGGGTAATGCTCAGGCTTGATCCTTAAATGTCCTGCTCTGAGCCCTTGGATTAGGAGGGATTCAGTTGCTTTTCTTCCTGCACTTGTACTGGCATACCTGTGCCATGAGCAAACTGTTCATATATTGAAGTGGCCAAAATATCTGAAATAACAGAAGAACCAGGACTTGATCAAACTTAACAAACAAATTATTTCCATTTAAAGCCATCCTTGAAAAGTTCTATGTGTTTTGCAAAGATTCCCCAAAGCAATATTTTGGTGTACGTTTCTTGTCGAGAGAGAGGTATGAATTCTTTGTTGTTGTTGTTGGTTTGTTCCACTCTATTTTTGTTGCCTTTCCTTGTCACCAGTAACTCCTCTCCCTTCAGTAAGTGGCGTAAGCAGCTACTACCTTGGTGGAGGTCCCAACTGGGTTGCTTCAAAAAGCTTCCTCTACCTGTACCAGCATGAACACTCTCTCTCTAACCTGATCCCAGTTCCTTAGATTTTCGTCTTTGAAGGCTCTACTTCCAAGAACCCACACTTGCCAGTGCAGAGAGTGTTCAATATTTATAGTCTGCAGGCTGAGTTACATTTAAAGGCCAAGTGAATAACATAAGGGAGTGAAATAAGCCAGGTGTAAGCAGTAGGAGGGGGTGAGACTATTGTGAATATCTCTTTTCCAATTCTAGATCAGTAGTTCTTAGCCATATCCTCGCTGTAGTATCATATGGAGGATTTTTATAAAATACTAATGACCAGGTAATTCTAATATGCAGGCTTGTTTTACTAACAATGTATCTCATATGTACATGATTCTTAAAATCATCTGAGGAGCTTTTAAAAATAAAGATTTTGAAAAATTCAGTACATTCTAAGTATAGGGGACTAAAGGTAACTTGTCTTTTTTTTTTTTTTAAAAACATGGACCTGACAACACTTTCCAATCCAAGTGGTTCTGAAAGAGATGATCTGTGAGCCTTAATTTGAAGAAGATTGGTTTAAATAAGACATAATTCCTTTAGTATGTTGTTTAGTAACAGAGGTTCACATTTGAGAGACAGCAATGCCTAAACGAGGCTCTGTAATGGTAGCCATGAAAGGCTATGATGTTACTTTTGATAGTAGGTAGAGGGGATCCATCCCAGAACCCTCTGTTTATTTTGCAACCAAATCTAAGAGCAGCAGGGCTGTGAAACTGATCAGGAAACTGATGTGTGATTTTGTCCATAGCTAAGCTTTCCATGAGAGAGCTAGTATACCATCATCTCCCCAAGCTATAGTACTCAGAGTATAATTAATCATAGAAAGCTCTATAGTTACTTTCCAGCTTTCCCCGATAGTAAGAGAATAATTCTGATGGCTTTCTCCACTTTACAGGAAAAAGTGAAGGGCTCTTTGGATCTGTGAGAACTACCCTTACTCAGCTTGTCCAAATTCACCCAAAATATTCTAATTTGTGTTAAATATCATAAAATGCATTCCTTCCATTTCAATACAGCAACGTGAAAATAGCTTCAACTTGATTCTAATGAGCTGGAGATTCAAGCTTCAATTTGAATTGCTTTAATTGAATATCCAAATAAGGTATCGAAACATAATTTCATAAAGGAAAAATGAGAAATTTACCTCCTCTTCTGGTAAAGGGATTGCTGCATTTTCTGTTGTAGGAAGGATAGTTTTAACGTGTTTGGCAAAAATAAAACCTTCTTGTTGCCTTTGTTTGGAGACCAAATATGAGTACAGAAGTGCATCTCTGTGCCAGGTTGACAAGAGGTGGCCTTGTTTTATGCATCAAAATGACTGAGCTCAGGGATGACCAGAGAATTGGTAAAATATTAATTCTGGGTATGTCTGACAGGGCATTTCCAGAAAAGATTAACATTTAAATTAGTAGACAAAGAGATCTTCCCTCATAAACATGGCGGCAACATCTAATCCCTAGAAGGCCCAAACTGAACAAAAAGATGGAGGAAGCATAATTTATTTTCCCTTGAGTTGGGCCATATATCTTCTTCAGCTCCTGTTTATGGAGGCTTCCAACTCGGGGACTTAACACCAGCAGGCCACTCATCCAGTTCTCAGGCCTTTGGCTTCAGGCCTGAGATTCAGGTTGCGAATTACAACAGCTTTATTCTCAGCCCTCCAGACTTGGACTGAATTTTATGCCACCAGCTTTCCTGATTCACCAGCTTAGAGAGTGCATATCATGGCATGTCTCATCTTCCATAATAGCATGAGCCAATTCCTACCAAAAAAAATAACAAAAAAAACCTCTTATACATCTATGTGTATATTCTGTTAGTTCTGTTTCCCCGGAGAACCTAATATAGTATTTTTTTCACATTTAGGTTTTGTATATTTCATGTGTATTTTGAAGTATTTTCACTACTTTTTTATAAAAGACTTTAATTAGAAACTAATCACTGCTACTTAGTTTTCTACAGAGAGTAAATACATGGTAGTTGTTGAGTTAAATTTTAATTTTGGTGGCCTTACTTGACAAAATTAATAGTTGGAAAATTTATTTCCATTTTCTTTTTTGTTTAATGTGTTTTTCTGCTATAAGAAATTAAAAAATCTAGAAACTACCCAATGAGGAATTTTTTAAAAATAATAAAAGGGGAGATAAAATAGGGATCTGAATAAAAAAATTTCATACTCAGAAGTCACATGAGAGAAAAATTTAGCCAATGTTTCTTAAAAACTTGATACTTAATTTCATTTTTTTCTTTTATATATTCTCAAAATCATGCTTGTTTTTAGTCTCCAGTTTGTCCCAGATATTAATTAAATATGAAGAATGAATTGGACCTTTTAACTGTCAGATGTATTTTTTCTAGGTAGAATTTCAGGTTGCCCAGAATGCATTTGTATCAAGTATTTTGAGTTCTTTTAATGTATACAGAAAAGTCATCAGAGACAAAATTAATGCCTCTTGTAAAGTAGAACCAAGTGCTCAATACCATTAACACAGTTACTGTAATCAACAGAATCAGAGATTAAAACCCAGAGAAGACTTTAAATGAATCTCCGATAAATCATCTCATCTGCTTCAAGTCTTAAAGTATTACTGTTTATTTCAGAGGGCTGTCTCTTATACACATCTAGATGTGTATAAGAGACAGTCTAGAAACTACCCAATGAGGAATTTTTTAAAAATAATAAAAGGGGAGATAAAATAGGGATCTGAATGAAGCCAATAACAAATACTTAAAAGCATGAAATAAACAGAATATCAGAATGAGAAATCCCCAGAATTGTGTGTTCAAGCAAAGATACAAGAATAAGGATGAAGTCTAATATGAGTCTCTATTTTCATCTTGGTTGACTGGAACAATTATAGTTTTATCCTCAAATAAAATGAGAAATTTTATAAAAAATTAAAATTAATAATTACTATAGGAGAAATTTTAAGGTAATTTTTGTCCATTTGCTCCTTAACAGGAGAGATTTGTGCTGTCTTAATAACTAGAATGAACAAAAATTAGCACACTGGAGCTATTTGCTTGTGAAAAATATGACAGTTTTAAAAACAATTTGCACTCTATAAAAATCATAGGTTTTAAGTGTATATTTCAGTTATGCATTTATTTAATTTACCAAGTTTTACAACCATTACCACAGGCCAGTTTTAGAACACTTCTGTCTTCCTAGTAAGATCCCACATGCCTGTTTTTACAGTTAATTTCTATAAAGACAACCACTAACCTAGTTTCCACTGGTTATAGGTTTGCCTTTTCCATAGATTTTATAGATTGATCATACAGCATGTGGCATTTTGCATTCCCTTTTTCATGTAGCATAATGACTTTGAGTTTTGTCTACATTATAATGTATTTCAGTAGTTCCTTTTTATTCTGAATAGAATCCATTGTATGGTTTTATCACATTTTCCTTACCCATTCACCAGCTGATAACTTTTGGATTTTTTTCCACTTTTTGGCTATTATGAATTAATCAAACCATGAATATTTACATAAACATCTTCAAGTGGACATATGTTTTATCTTTCTTGAGTAGATACCCAGAAGTAGAACAGGATACTGTAAATACTTTCTTTACTTTTTAAGAAACAGACAGATATTTCCAAAGTGGTCGAACCATTCTACATCTTAATTAGCAATTATGAGAGTTCCATTTTCTCTACATCTTTGTCACCACTTGCTATTGTCTGAATTTTTGCTTAAAAATAAAATTTAAGGAGTCTGAAAACAAATTTCATCCAGGCTTAACTGTTAATTTCCAAATGGTTAAAAATTTGAGCATATTTTTATATACTTATTAGGAATTCACATATTTTCTTTGGTGAAATGTCTATTCAGATATTTTCCCCATGTTTATTGGGGTTATCTGTCTTCTTGGTATTAAGTAGCAAGATTCCTTACATATTTTGGATATATATCCTTTACCAGATATATGATTTGAAAATATTTCTCTCCCTCAGGATGTTTGTCTTTACATTTTCTTAACGGTGTTTTCTAAAAGATAGCAGTGTTTTTAAATACAGCTTTTGGTTTGCAGAGTAACTGAGCAACAGTTCAGAGTTCCATACAGCAACCAACTATCGTTCTGTAATTTGTCATTTAGTTCCATTACAGTCTGATGGCATACTCTACATTTGTTCAAATGCAGTCTTCTAATGTTCCATGTTACCTTGAGAAGAATCTGTATTTTATTCTTGCTTGATGAAGTATTCCTTAAATATCAGTTAGACCCATTTGATTTGTAGTGCTCTTCACATCAACTCTATTTCTGGAGATTTCTGCTCACTTGATATGTCCACTATTGATAGAGGGTGTTGAAACTTTCAGTGGTAGTACTGGTTCATTTCTGTTTCTCCTTACAGTTCTATTAGCTTTTTCTCATATATCTTGACAATACATTTTTAGATGTGTTTTTGTTAAGAATTGTTATGTTTTTGTAGAGTTGACCCCTCTATTATTATATAGATGTCCCTCTTTATCCCTGATATATTTTCTTGCTCTGAAGCTGGCTTTGTCTGAAATTAATATGGCTACTTCAGCTTTCTTTTGATTAATAATAGCATCACTTTAAATATATCCTGCCACTCCCTTCTGGCCTGCAGAGTTTCTGCTGAAAATTCAGCTGATAAACTTATGAAGAGTCTCATGTATATTATTTGTAGATTTTCCCTTCTTGATTTTAATATTTTTTTCTTTGTATTTCAGTATTTATCCATGTTGCCACAAATGGCAGAATTCCCATTTTATGTCTGAATATTCATATACATATATGTCCCTCTCTATGTAACACTTTGTTTTTTCATCTAGAAACTTAGATTGTCTTCATGTCTTGGATATTATAAATAATGCTGCATAACCCTCCCAGATTTCGGACAGTGCTACTAAGGTTGCTGTTGTTTCATCACTAACTTGTGTCTCAGTCTTTTCGACCCCATGGCTCTTTACCTGCATCTCTTCACCAGATTCTTTACCACTGAGCCACCAGGGAAGCCCACCATAAAGGGACAGTAATCAAAACATCAAGGTATTGACATAAAACTTGGATCAACAGAACAGAATACAGAACCCAAAGTGTCTGACTCTTTTGCGACATCCTGAACGTGGCCCTCCAGGCTCCTCTGACCATGGGATTTCCCAGGCAAGAATGCTGGAGTGGGTTGCCATTTCCTTCTCTAGAGGAACTTCCTGACCCAGAGATTGAACTCACATCCCCTGCCTTACAGGCAGATTCTTATGGATATATATCCTTTACCAGATATATGATTTGAAAATATTTCTCTCCCTCAGGATGTTTGTCTTTACATTTTCTTAACGGTGTTTTCTAAAAGATAGCAGTGTTTTTAAATACAGCTTTTGGTTTGCAGAGTAACTGAGCAACAGTTCAGAGTTCCATACAGCAACCAACTATCGTTCTGTAATTTGTCATTTAGTTCCATTACAGTCTGATGGCATACTCTACATTTGTTCAAATGCAGTCTGTCTAATGTTCCATGTTACCTTGAGAAGAATCTGTATTTTATTCTTGCTTGATGAAGTATTCCTTAAATATCAGTTAGACCCATTTGATTTGTAGTGCTCTTCACATCAACTCTATTTCTGGAGATTTCTGCTCACTTGATATGTCCACTATTGATAGAGGGTGTTGAAACTTTCAGTGGTAGTACTGGTTCATTTCTGTTTCTCCTTACAGTTCTATTAGCTTTTTCTCATATATCTTGACAATACATTTTTAGATGTGTTTTTGTTAAGAATTGTTATGTTTTTGTAGAGTTGACCCCTCTATTATTATATAGATGTCCCTCTTTATCCCTGATATATTTTCTTGCTCTGAAGCTGGCTTTGTCTGAAATTAATATGGCTACTTCAGCTTTCTTTTGATTAATAATAGCATCACTTTAAATATATCCTGCCACTCCCTTCTGGCCTGCAGAGTTTCTGCTGAAAATTCAGCTGATAAACTTATGAAGAGTCTCATGTATATTATTTGTAGATTTTCCCTTCTTGATTTTAATATTTTTTTCTTTGTATTTCAGTATTTATCCATGTTGCCACAAATGGCAGAATTCCCATTTTATGTCTGAATATTCATATACATATATGTCCCTCTCTATGTAACACTTTGTTTTTTCATCTAGAAACTTAGATTGTCTTCATGTCTTGGATATTATAAATAATGCTGCATAACCCTCCCAGATTTCGGACAGTGCTACTAAGGTTGCTGTTGTTTCATCACTAACTTGTGTCTCAGTCTTTTCGACCCCATGGCTCTTTACCTGCATCTCTTCACCAGATTCTTTACCACTGAGCCACCAGGGAAGCCCACCATAAAGGGACAGTAATCAAAACATCAAGGTATTGACATAAAACTTGGATCAACAGAACAGAATACAGAACCCAAAGTGTCTGACTCTTTTGCGACATCCTGAACGTGGCCCTCCAGGCTCCTCTGACCATGGGATTTCCCAGGCAAGAATGCTGGAGTGGGTTGCCATTTCCTTCTCTAGAGGAACTTCCTGACCCAGAGATTGAACTCACATCCCCTGCCTTACAGGCAGATTCTTTACCATTGAGCCACTTGGGAAGCCATCTATAGTCAATCAGTCTTTTACAAAGAACACAAGATAATACAATGGAGTTGGACAGTCTCTTCAGCAAGTGGTATTGATAAAGGTGGACAGCCAAATGTAAATCAGTGAAGTTAGAATACAATCTTACACCATACACTAAAATAAACACAAAATGGCTCATAGATTTAATTATAAGACATGACACCATAAAACTCTTAGAAAAGAACATAGGCAAAAATTCTCTGACATAAATTGTACCAGTGTTTTCTAAGTCACTCTCCCAAGGAAAAAGAAATAAAAACAAAAATTAACAAACAGGACCTAATCAAATTTGCAAACTTTTGTGCAGGAAGTTCAGTCAGTTCAGTTCAGTTGCTCAGTCGTGTCCGACTCTTTGCGACCCCATGCATCACAGCACACCAGGCCTCCCTGTCCATCACCAACTCCTGGAGTTCACTCAGACTCGTGTCCATTAAGTTAGTGATGCCATCCAGCCATCTCATCCTCGGTCGTCCCCTTCTCCTCCTGCCCCCAATCCCTCCCAGCATCAGAGTCTTTTCCAAAGAGTCAAATCTTTGCATGAGGTGGCCAAAGTACTGGAGTTTCAGCTTTAGCATCATTCCTTCCAAAGAAATCCTAGGGATGATCTCCTTCAGAATGGACTGGTTGGCAGGAAAGGAAACCATAAACAAGTACAAGCTACTGACCAGGAGAAATTACTTGCAAATAATGCCACCAACCAGGCTTAGTTTCCCAAATGTATGAATAGTTCATATACTGCAATAACTTAAAAAAAAAAACCCTAATTAAAAATGGGCAGAAGACCTAAATAGACATTTCTCCAAAAAAGATATACAGATGCCCAATAGGCACATGAAAAGATACTCAGCATCACTAATTATTACAGAAATGAAAATAAAAATCACAATGAATTACCACCTTCCATCAGTCAGAAGAGCCATCATTAAAAAACCTTGTCTGATTCACTCTTAGGGCAGATCCAGATGCAACTGATGGAAACAGCTATAAAAAGGTTCATATTTCAGTCTAATATTAAAGTGAACTCTATGACAATTTTCTGAAAATAGAATTAGCATAGAAGACATAGCATATTAAATAATGAGAAACAACCATTCTGTGATGTAGTAGGGAAATGAAGCCTTAGACTAGAGGACAAGAGCTATCATGAGAGCATCTCTTTCTGTTCCAGGACTCTATGATGATCAGCAACCTCACTGAGTGCTGATGGGAGCACATGCAATTTCTTAGTAAATAAATAGCAAAGGTGATTCATTTGGATTTCTGTTGGTCATACTCAAGACTAAATAACATACTAGAAAGAACCTGGAAATTACCACTGTGCTGTTTTCCTAATACGTCACTTATTGGCAAGTGATTTTGTTATTCAGATCCCTTTTCTATAAAATTCAGATCAACTATTTTTCAAATCAAACTGCTTGTGGTAAGGCTCCACTCTCACAGATTATTAATCAGTAGATCTAGGGCCCAGACCAGGAATGTGTGTTGTCTAAATAAACCCTCTTAGATATTCTTCCATCAGTATTTCCTGTTAACCATTTTTGTGAATCTTTAATGTTTCTTTCTTATAGGTTTATCATGATGATTGTAGTCAGGAGATTAACTATACAGTGTTTGGTTTTATTATGGATGTCCTTATAAGTTCAGTCTGAATTTACTCTGTAGTTTTCATATTCATGGTCTTAATATCTTGTATGGCAAGGTCCTAATCTTGGAATTAGGGCCCATGCATATTCTTAGACATGTTCTACTTCCTGCCCTATCCAACCAGGCAGGGTCACTTAGGAAAATGCCTTCTGGATTTGTTGGCCCTTTTGTTAGTGGATGTAGAGAACTTGAAATGGATCCACAAAAGCTTAACAACATATTGGACTACAAGTTTGGGGGAATGTTTAAGTTCCCTTGAAAGTAGTTTTGCTCAAATGATAATTTTGTAGTCACAGGGAGAAAGCAAAGGATGTACCTGCTTTATCCCATTTTCCTGCAGTTTGCAAATGTGCCTCATATTGTTTAATAGCATATCAAGAATTAAAGATACTGAGCAGTTTAATTTTCATAAAAGGAATAAGACTTACTACTCAGTGTAAATGTGTTTTATAATGTTTCTGACTCCTCTAGATAGCACACACTTAACTTTTCTGAATGTGCTGAGGAAATGAAAGGCAACAATGGCTTATATTTAGCATTGTAAGTGTTCCTTGCTCAGAATCTTGCCGTGGCACCTGCCTGCAAGTCCCTGACCAAAGGGAGTTTATTCAACAGCAAAGCATTGTCTAGGAAAATGAGAGCATAAAGTGTGCAGGAAATAAATCTAGAGCTGCTAGTAGAAACTTATGCCAGCGTTTTCATATTAGAACAATTTTGGCAGAGATTTTTAAAGTTCTAGTTCACAATTATATCCAATATTCACTGTGTGACATTTGATTCCCTGATGAATTGTTGGCAGACACTACATTAACAAAAATTTCCTAGGAGAGTCATGCCCTGCTGTAATTGGACTGAGTGACCATACACCATTGTCATTCTGGGCTATGTTCCATGAGACCATCTGAAGAGGTTGGCTTCATAATAGGCATTCTTCATTGTACTCCTGTGATTTTTTTAAGAGGGAACAGGATGCCTCCAGATTATATGGGAAGGACAGATAGTTACCTAAGGTCTTTAGAATAAATTTCTGCTTTTTACATTAGATAGTAGATTTCCATGTTTACCCTCCTATAACATCTTAATTTAAATCATCCAAAATGTAAACTTAAGTATGCTTTCTTACCAGATATCATATAGAAACCATAAGAATAATGGGTAACTTATAGTTTGGTAAATATAAATAGCCTAATAAGCACATTAATAAAGGATATAGGTCAAACAGTGATGTGTAAATACAAAGCTTAATTTTGTTGATAACTCTTTGACCTCTCTTACTTCCCCTGAGACAAAATGGTTTTCTCCTCTGGGTCTCCATAGTGCTTGGTTCTTAAACATGATTTATTCCATATCACAATCCCTCTTGCAAGGTGATTATATGTATAAGGTTCTCATTTTGCATTAGACAATAGGCAATTTGAGGACAGATATAAAAGTATTGATATTTCCTTCAGAACCAACCAAGATGCATGTCTTAACAGTTGCTTTTAAATAGCTTTCCAAAATATCTAAAATGATGACATTAGGGCTTCCTGTTTCCAAATTGTAACTATTTCATATACTGAATGAATTATGGTTCAGAGAGGGAATGCAACTTGCCTGCAGGAGCCTGGTAACAGAGGACATCAGTGTCAGACCCTGCCTCCCTCCCAGGCCACTGTTCCTCTACTACCTACATCATCTTGACTCAACATTCCATTTTTAATCTTTGAACTTCTTCCAGTTTCTGCCCTTTTAATATTAAAATGGTACCAAAGCATCATTCTATAATAAATTTTAAAAAATTTCATACTCAGAAGTCACATGAGAGAAAAATTTAGCCAATGTTTCTTAAAAACTTGATACTTAATTTCATTTTTTTCTTTTATATATTCTCAAAATCATGCTTGTTTTTAGTCTCCAGTTTGTCCCAGATATTAATTAAATATGAAGAATGAATTGGACCTTTTAACTGTCAGATGTATTTTTTCTAGGTAGAATTTCAGGTTGCCCAGATGCATTTGTATCAAGTATTTTGAGTTCTTTTAATGTATACAGAAAAGTCATCAGAGACAAAATTAATGCCTCTTGTAAAGTAGAACCAAGTGCTCAATACCATTAACACAGTTACTGTAATCAACAGAATCAGAGATTAAAACCCAGAGAAGACTTTAAATGAATCTCCGATAAATCATCTCATCTGCTTCAAGTCTTAAAGTATTACTGTTTATTTCAGAGGGAGAATGGAGTGTAACTTAAAATGCAAAACAGGCTTTTCTTTTATAGGCTTTCCAGTAATTTTTTTTACTCTGTCATAGTCCTGTGTTGGTTTTTGTTAACATTTGTTAAGTAAAGTACTAGGTATCAGATGGTGCCCCAAGGTTTGAGAAAGACCTCAAGCCCAGGGAAACTGAAATACAGAGGTTTGCTAATCACAGGGCCTGGAGGAACACAAGGCATTCCTCCTCTAGCTACACGGGAGTGTCTAGGTCAAAAGGAAGCAGCAGGACCTGGGGCATATGCCTCTGTTAGGGTTGGTGCGGAGGGCTTGAGGTTCCAGGGTAGGCTGGATCGGTCACTTCAAACTGAAAGGAGCAGTAGCTGAGTTTCAATAAGCTTCAGAGGGTTCTTCCCTAAGGGTCTCACAAGCAAAGGAGCTGAGAAACAGGAGGAACTGTATTACCAGCAGCACCGGAGAAGCCCCATTAGGACCTTAAACTTCTTTGTGTCTCTGCTGGCCGTTATCTAGGAAAGCAATGGAGGATGGCGCTGGGGGCTAGTGTCAGCTTCAGGCCCTTGAAGGCCGCTTAACTACACACAGTGGATGCCGCCGCAACAGTATTATGGAGTAATTTTACTCACAGTGCCCATTAACAAAGGTCATTCTAAATATACAATTTTATTTCCATATTTTCTAAATGAGATATTTGCACTGAAGCCAAAGATATGAACATTCCTTAATGAAAACCTTCTGAAGCACTTGAATCCTTAGGTTGGTTAGACTGATCTGCTGATTCTGTCTTGAGGAGGAAAACAATGAAAACTCAGAAAGGATAAAGGCATTCTCCAAGGTTAAGATTTCTCAAGGAAGATGGGTGGTTGGTTAATATGACATTTTTCCTGCCCTGTTAAATCATGAACAGGAAAGGATCAAGGACAGCCATACATTCTTCAATGTCAAGATCATCCAATGACCAGGGTCATTATGTTGACACCACGACTGAAAATTAAAATGACTAAATAGCTGTGTTTCTATTCTGATACATATATTTTTCAACAAAATGGAGAAATTTTGACAGAAGGAAAAAAGCTTAGGAAGGGAAAGAAAGGGTAGGAACTAAGCCTAATTGAGCATCTAATACGTGCAAAATACTCCTTTAGAAACCACTGTATAAATTTTATATCATCAAAACTCCTGTCATTTTGCCTACCCTACAGATTAGGAATCAGAACCTTTAAAGTAACTTTCCCAGGTGTACCCACCAAATAAGAGCTAAAGGAATTCTAATCCCGATGGACTCTCTATTCCATTCACCTATCTGAGTTACCTTCATTAAATCATTTCACTTGATGTCAGAAATTTTGAATGTATGCATCATTATCCCCATTTCACAAATGAAGGAAAAGTGAAGTCAAATTGGTATTTCCCATCCATCATTTCACTAATAAGTACTGGCTTGTCATGAAGTTTTCAACAGTATAGAAAGAAAAAAAGTGAAGTCACTCAGTCGTGTCCGACTCTTTGCAACTTCATGGACTGTAGCCTACCAGGTTCCTCCATCCATAGGATTTTCCAGACAAGAGTACTGGAGTGGGTTGATATTTCCTTCTCCAGGGGATCTTCCCAGCCCAAGAATCGAACCCAGGTCTCCCGCATTGCAGGCTGATGCTTTACCGTCTGAGCTACCAGGGAAGTCTGTCAACAGTATAGGAACGTAGAAAACTGACATTTAATATCAAATAACAGAATGTTAGTGGATTTTCCATGAACCACTCTCTCTCTCTCTCTCTCTCTCTCTCTCTCTCTCTGGTTTTCAAAAATAATTTCTTTTGATAGTTGATCCTTTATAATATATTAGTATTAAATGTTATTCCTTCTCTGCAATATTGCTGAAACTAGCAGTGGATTTTGCTTGTTGGTTTATTTGTTCTGATGTCAAAATTTGTTATTGGTCTTTAATCCTATTTTTCTGTAAAAATATCAAAGAAACCTCAAAATATCAGAAACCTCAAAGCTCATTATCAAACTACTCTCTCTCTCTCTCTCTCTCTCTCTCTCTCTCTGGTTTTCAAAAATAATTTCTTTTGATAGTTGATCCTTTATAATATATTAGTATTAAATGTTATTCCTTCTCTGCAATATTGCTGAAACTAGCAGTGGATTTTGCTTGTTGGTTTATTTGTTCTGATGTCAAAATTTGTTATTGGTCTTTAATCCTATTTTTCTGTAAAAATATCAAAGAAACCTCAAAATATCAGAAACCTCAAAGCTCATTATCAAACTGATAATGAACTGAATCTGTGCTCAAAGCACAGAAACAAACTGGTGATTCTGGAGGTGTTGGTGAAGATGTGTATGTGAGAAAGAGTGCATAATTACTTTAATAAAGATATGTTCCTGGCTCATCCCATTTCATAATTTACAGACCCAGCTAGGTTGCCTGTGTAATTAATAGTTGAGCTGTACACTAAAGTAGCTAAATCTTGCAGACTTTCCTGATCAATCTTCATACTTTATTACTTGAGTTTCTAGAAATAGGTACAATATTCATCAGGTTGAATTTTACCTAATTGAGAGTATTTTGAAGGTTTGTGCCTTTAGTTCAGTTCAGTCGCTCAGTTGTGTCTGACTCTTTGCTACCCCATGAATTGCAGCATGCCAGGCCTCCCTGTCCATCACCAGCTCCCAGAGTTCACTCAACTCATGTCCATCAAGTCAGTTATGGCATCCAGACATCTCATCCTCTGTCGTCTCCTTGTTCTCCTGCCCCCAATCCCTCTCAGCATCAGAGTCTTTTCCAGTGAGCCAACTCTTCACATAAGGTGGCCAAAGTACTGGAGCTTCAGCTTTATCATCAGTCCTTCCAATGAACACCCAGGACTGACTTCCTTTAAAATGGACTGGTTGGATCTCCTTGCAGTCCAAGGGACTCACAAGATCTTCTCCGACACCACAGTTCAAAAGCATCAATTCTTCGGTGCTCAGCTTTCTTCACAGTCCAACTCTCACATCCATACATGACCACTGGAAAAAGCATAGCCTCAACTAGATGGACCTTTGTTGGCAAAGTAATGTCTTTGCTTTTGAATATGCTATCTAGGTTGATCATAACTTTCCTTCCAAGGACTAAGCATCTTTTAATTTCATGGCTGCAATCACCATCTGCAGTGATTTTTGAGCCCCCCAAAATAAAAGTCTGACACTGTTTCCACTGTTTCCCCATCTATTTCCCATGAAGTGATGGGACCAGATGCCATGATCTTTGTGTTCTGAATGTTGAGCTTTAAGCCAACTTTTTCACTCACCTCTTTCATTTTCATCAAGAGGCTTTTTAGTTCCTCTTCACTTTCTGCCATAAGGGTGGTGTCATCTGCATATCTGAGGTTATTGGTATTTTTCCTGGCAATCTTGATTCCAGCTTGTGCTTCTTCCAGCCCCAGCATTTCTCAATGTACTTTGCATATAAGTTAAATAAGCAGGGTAACAATATACAGCCTTGACGTACTCCTTTTCCTATTTGGAACCAGTCTGTTGTTCTATGTCCAATTATAACTGTTGCTTCCTGACCTGCATATAGGTTCCTCAAGAGGCAGGTCACATGGACTGGTATTCTCATTTCTTCCAGAATTTTCCACAGTTTATTGTGATCCACACAGTCAAAGGCTTTGGCATAGTCAATAAAGCAGAAATAGATGTTTTTCTGGAACTCTCTTGCTTTTTCCATGATCCAGGGGATGTTGGCAATTTGTTCTTTGGTTCCTCTGCCTTTTCTAAAACCAGCTTGAACATCTGGAATTGTGCCTTCAGAAGTGCTTAAACCTGTTGCTTTTCTGAATAACACTAGGGATCCTATGAATCCCATCTCATGAAGTTTCTGCAATGCCTGTGAGACACACACACAAAAATATACTTAAAGGTTGTGTTCATTGTAAAATGAAGTATCAAAATGGTTAGAATTATCTTCCGGCCACATAATCTTTAATGTTGAAATTTAGTAAGTTTTCATTGTTCAGATGATCAAAGGCTTGTCTCAAATAGTCTGCTGTGCTTACCATGCTCCACCATAAATCCTATGGTATCTTTCTCAAGACAATGACCTCAAGTAATACCTCCCACACAAAAAAATTATTTGAGGCCAATGGATTTCAGAAATGGTTATATGATATCTCCTAAGAGATTTATAATACATTTATACATTTCAAAGAAGTAGATTTCTAATTTCACTGTTCATTTGAATTGCTGCATTGCTGATTAAAAATGCAAGCCCTATCTTGCCTGGAAAATCCCATGGATGGAGGAGCCTGGAAGGCTGCAGTCCACGGAGTCACTGAGGGTCGGACACAACTGAGTGACTTGACTTTCATTTTTCACTGTCATGCATTGGAGAAGGAAATGGCAACCCACGCGTGTTCTTGCCTGGAGAATCCCAGGGATGGTGGAGCCAGGTGGGCTGCCGTATGAGGTCGCATAGAGTTGGACACGACTGAAGTGACTTAAATAAATATTAAATATAAATATATTCATAAGACTGAATTATCACCCAGGAGTATTATATTTAACAAGCAACCTGTAAGATTATTCGAGAAGATCATTCAAGGCCAAAGATTAAGAAATTTTGTGTTAAAGACTCTGAGAAGAACTACGTTAAATACCATGGTTTAATGTTCAAGCAAAGTTTTCCTCAAACTTCTGTAACATATACTCCACTATTCAAAAATATATTTTGGGAAGCCTTACACTCTTCAGGTTATTTTCTGCTTTTGAGCTTGATTTTGTACATTTGTTTTAGTTTCTCCCCCCTCCAAGGTCAAAGGCAAGTATAATAAAAACAAAGGTCAGTTGTATTATTACAATAAAAACAAAATACATTAATATTTCAAGGAAATTTTAGTTTCTGGGTCTAACTCAAACCCATACAACATAAAAAGAAAAAAAAATTAGTATAGAAGATTCCTCATATAGCTGCCTAAAATTTTTGGACTAAGGCAGTCAAAGTTTTGACTACTCTTGTATATACTATAGACATTTTGAAGAAGGGGCTAAGTATAACCATTTTGAAACTGTTATCAAATATAACTAAATCTCATCATTTGACAAACTCAGGCACTTATGAAAATTCGAAAGGACTAAAATATTTTCACAGCCAGTGTTCCTTTTATCCAATTATTATGTACTCAGTGACTACATACGACAGTTTGCTATCTTATAGGCATCTAGCTGGGACCTAGGGCTGAAAAATGTAGGCTGTATCTTCAAGGAACACAATATATTGAGGAATCAGACATACATGTACATATGAAATCATTGAGTGACAATGTTTCTAATGCACTACACCTTTAGTGAAAGTGTGATGAGCCAGTCTACTGGTGAACATAATGTGCTAGGAAGGGAGAAACTAGCTGGTCCTCAGGATCGCACAGTGAAGAGGGACTGTTACAAAGGTGTGGAGGGGAAAGCATGCTACACAGACACAGAAGGGTCAAGTACCATGCTGAACGTTCAGTTAGGAGCCATGTAGAGTAATAATAGGGAGCAGGTAAGAAGAACTTTGCTTTCTAATCTGAATTGGAGTAGGTTAAATATCCTACACAATTTCTTTAGTTATCATCCACTCCTAGAATTTATGGAAAGTTAGATTTCAAAGCCAACTTAGGGAACCTTTCCTGTTTTACTTCAAAGAAACTAACTTGTTCAAGGTTAGAGTTACACAGGGGCCATGAAGTATTAGACTCCCAGTCTCTGTTTTATACATTTTCTACAGGGAAAGGATTATATAAATATCACTAAAAAGTACATAGTCTTACATTAAACAGTTTCAACATTTACTATAAAATTGTGTTTAAGTAAAAAAAAATTGAAAAGAAAAGGAAGAGATAAAGGGAGAATTGAGAGGCAGTGAGGAAAACAGGAGAGGAAACAGGCTGACTGAGGAGGAAGAAAGAAAGAGAGGGATGGAGGGAAGAGAAATTCAATATTTTAACCCTTGGTTAATATAAAAATGAAAGCCAACTGGAATATGTTGCCAGTGAGTCATTTTCTTTAAGACTATGGAAGCTAGTAAGTAAGAAGGGATATCCTGGTTAGTGAAATATATGATCTTATTTGCAGAAATATAATCTTTTTTAAGGTGTTGAAGACTTTTTGCTAGACAGATTAATGTTGACCAAAACAGACAGACTGGTAGACATGTCTTCAGCAATTATGTGTTTACTTGGAATCAGTAGAGAATTACAATTTGGGTGTCTGCAATCATGGTGAGCAAGGTCCAAGTCCCCACAAAGCAAAGGAAAAAACTTTTTATAGTGGGGAAAAGAGGGTTGGAAGGGCTACAATAAACAGAGTTCTTGGCTTTTCATGAGCTGAACTGTTGCCAGGAAAGAAGAGGAATCTGTCTTGTTGGGCTCTACTATTGTTGTGGCATATGAGAGCTCCCCTTTTGGTCTCCTGACTCCATTTAACTGTGATTTCAGTTTATTGATTTATTTTTTTACAATTATCACAATGTTTACATTGTTTTCTGGCTTGCAATCTTGATGTTCCTGCAGGCATATAGACCATGAACATATTTAAACTTAGAGTCTAGATACATCAGGGATAATAGAATAGAGTAGTTGTGCAACTCTTTATTTTTTTAAACTTTTTGCAAAGAAAGAATTTTTCATTGGAATTGAGCTTTTTTTTTTTAAGTAGCTGTCTGTCATAAGCATGACTGAGATCCCCAAATGGACTGTGAATAATTGCCCTCTCCCTGGGATCTCAGTCATGTTGTGATCATTTTATCCCTCGATTGACCTTTCAGCTTGTATCAAAGTGAAGGAAGTTTACCAATGGGAAGATTTCAAGGAGATTTTCTGTTCCTTTCCTTCATTTAACTTCACTGACCTTCTTTCAATTGCAGCTTTTTCAGGAGAGCACGGCCTGTTCTATGAAGCATGACGAAAATCTTCCAAACAATGACACGGCAGAATCATCACCTGTCCCACAGGTATTTTGTTTGTTTGGTTGTTTGTTTTGACTGTCAGAAAACACTTTTTTAAAGCTCCTAGGTTCTATGATTTTCTTTCTTGCTCTAGCTGAAGCCAGGACGTTGTATTACCTAATACAAGATATATTTTCACCTATTGCCTCTGGACCTTTCCATGGCCACTGTGCCTGCCACTAAGCTTTGATCTGATTAGCTGCAGTCCTAGAAGAACAAGGGCAAGGGAGGTGTCTTACCCTTCCCCAGCAAGCAAGGAACAAAACAAAAGTAAACAGAAAACAAAAAGTACACTTATATTCCTTAGAAGACAAAGAAGATAAATAAAGACTTGAGAAACAGAAGGTAGAAAGACATACGTATCCCCCACAAAACAAACATAACTCAGGAGCTTAATTCTGAACTCTGTCTATAAGTCCTATATTTGACCAAATATATTGCATCATAGCAATTATTAAGAGTCATTTTACTTCAGTTCAGTTGCTCAGTCGTGTGCAATTCTTTGCAACCCTATGAACTGCAGCATGCCAGGCCTCCCTGTCCATCACCAGCTCCCGGAGATTACCCAAACTCATGTCCATTGAGTCGGTGATGCCATCCAACCATCTCATCCTTTGTCGTCCCCTTCTCCTCCTGCCCTCAATCTTTCCCAGCATCAGGGTCCTTTCATTTTACTTCACACAACATTTTTCAGTTTGGGGGTTAGATTAATCAAAGTTTGAATGGTTTGGCCAAAGTTTTCTCAAAAAAGCTTTTGAAAATGTTTCTATTTGTAAAATATATATTTTATGTGTTTTCACAAAGAAACAGGGTTAACACAAATAAGTGTTAACACTTATTTTCTGCCTGGCATTGGTTTTCTGTAAGATGTTTGTTGAGATACTTGAGTTATTGTTTAATTTTTACATTAAACATTGTTGAGTCTAATTATTTTTTCCGTATTGTTTGACAGGATGAACCAGCGCCTCCTTGTACTGAATGTGATGAGGAGAAAAAACCAGAAAACCAAATGACTGACACTGAAGGGACAGCAAATACAGAAAAAAAATTACTGTAAATATCAAGAAACTGTGTTAAAAAGCATCCATTTGCTCTTGTATTCATACTCTTTTTAGACAACAAGCTTGATGGAAATACTAAGTTTTTAAAGCATGCAACTTTTTCACAATTTTATGTAACTTTATAAAGTAGTCTACAAATTTTCCAAAAGATTCCAGGCCAATTATGATCCTTAAGCAATAACCTAATTAAAATGGATATCTGCAGTCACAAGTCGTCATTGTCATTAGTAAGTTGCCCAGTATAAATTGGTCTTTTATATAACTCAAATGCAAAATAACATTTAATATTTCTGGTTAATTTGGGTAGCCAGTACTTCCCTGATCTAGTTTTTTTTTTTTTAATCAACTGGAGAATAACTAAATGTTGCAGATCCTTAACATCCTTAGAATACAATTTGAAACCATATTTTAGTCCATGCTGATTAAATGGAATCACTTTCCTTTAGGTTGGAATCTGTACTGATCCTAATGTATCATTTGTTTGATGGCATTCATTGCTATTCTCATTATTATTTAGAGCCATGTCTAATAATGTCAGAGGTTTAGTCAGTTAAGAAAATTCATTAAATCCATTTAGTATGATGTAGACAAAATATCAAGAATGAATGTTTAAGTTACTGACACAATTGATTAGATTTTTGGCATTCTATAGACACACCCTTATGGCTGTCTGCTAGAATTACTCCAAGTTACAAATCAAGCTCAGTGTGAATTTAGATATGAAATTGGGTAACAGAATGTAGGATGGGAAGACGGGTCTGGGATACAAACATGCAAGCAGATAGTATAAATCTTAAAATGGAGACTTGAAAGTAAATAGCCTTATAGAACTAATGAACCCCAATTTGTATATTTTGAAAAAAATTATTATTAAATCAATGGCTATGAGAATCTCTGATGCTGGGACTCTACATAGGAATTGTTGTTCAGGTGCTAAGTTGTGTTTGACCCTGCAAACCTACAGACTGCAGCACACTAGGGTTCCCTGTCCTTCACTATCTCCTGGAAGTTGTTCAAAATCATAGAGTACCACTGATCAAATAAATTCACTCTTGAATAGTCTGCTTCCTCTCGAGCAAGAGGAATTGATACTGATCAAACTTATAGACTAAAATTAAGGGTTGTCTGCACCAAATATATTCACTTCTGTTGGTTAGACCCATTCTGTAGAAAACACATAAAACCTTTGTTTTTTAAGAATAGATCTGCCAAGCCACAATTAATTTGGAACACAATATGCTGGCAAGCTACATATATACAAAATGAAATCTGTAATCAATAGATGAACTTAAATTGTGGGATGTAATGGCCCAACTTTGATCACAATGACATATTCAAAGAAATGTAGTGATCTGGAGAAATGCCAAACTATCATTAACAGTAAAAGTAATGCCATATTAAGATATGTCTAAGTAATACTGTGACATTAAGATATGTCTAAGGTACCTAAGAAAGATAACTCGTTTTATAGATCATTTGTAGGGTCTTGGGGTGAAATGATCAGGACAGAAGTTCTTGCCGACTCCTCAGCTCTAAAAATCATTTGATTCAATGAGATGGAATATTGCTAGTTTCCCAAGTCTTATTTCTTGCCATTTTCATACTGTACTGAGAAACTCTTAACCATCTCTAAAGGTTTATGAAAGGGAAGTATATAATTTAGCTTAATTTAGGTGTACTTTCCTACTCCTGCCCCCATGGCTCCAACTTCAATCCTAGTTCATATGGATCCTATGGAAAGTTAATCACCATTTCACCGTGTACGTCTTGAGGAATCTTTGAAATAATAATAAAAGAGTCACTCTGGTATTTTTCTGAAAATTTTAGAGGGTAACATAATGAAAAAGAATCTGGTTTAATATTAATCAACAGCTTTATCTGTAAATTATTTTTTCTATGCTCTGAATTCCTATTCTAGTCCATTAATATAATCAATTTGTTTCTCTTAATTACTGAAATGATCAAGTGGGCTTTGCTTTGACTGATTATAATGTATACATTCTTCTTTAACAAGAGGTAGCATTATTCATCCAATAGAGTTTACTGTGGTATGTTCACTGCATTATTTGTTTAAAAACAA
>SJYC01078098.1:0-50314 GCA_006408675.1 Madoqua kirkii | reverse complement strand
TTGTTTAAAAACAAAAAAATAAAAAAACTTTTGTTATATAAAAATTTCATAAACATTTTAAAGAAATATTCTAGAAATTCCTTTTAACAGTTAATCACAGAATTCTTTTTAGTGTGTACTATTACTTTATGAATGCATTTTATTTATCTCAACCCATTAATTGGTTTAAAATAGCATCAGAGAGGTTTAAAATGCATTACAAACGTGTGGCTTTTGTACATAAGAGAGGTACCATTTCTTATTTTTTAAAGTAACTTCTATATAAATAGATGTTATTTTTGAGGGGCTAACATTTGTAGCCTAGCTATCTGCATATGGGGAAAAAAATATCAACCGAATGTAGACTGTAGATAGTACAGTTCTACTATATACTGTAATGGTAAGCAGTGAAAAATTACATATGCTTTGCAGAATGTAAATTGGTTCCTATTAAGAAACAAACACATTTTCCAATGGAATAACTTAATATACCACAACTAACTATTATCTCTAGTTATTTTCAAAAACTAAGCAATGCTATATACTCATTCTAAGTTGGAAATTAGTTTTGGATTTTGTGTTTCCTTTTATATGCATTAACTGTGTAAACTAGTGCCTAAAATGTGTAAGACCTAAATGAAAGCTGCCTATGTCTATCCTGTGCCAACATTCTCAAGATGGAAAGTGAAAAATTAACTCACCTGGATGTGGTTTTCTGTGTGATCTCAAATCTCTGAATACTGAATGTCCATGACTAATTTTTTTTTCATTCTTTAATCCTATATTTAGCATTGAAGTACTATTTGAGCAGCATTTGTTTCATAAAGTATACTGGTTTAAAAAGCTAAGACAGGGACATTTACTGTTTTAGATGGACAGTGTGGATGGCTGGATTAAAACAGTATTTGTGAACTTTGCTAAAATGGAATCTTTTATTTTTGTAGCTCAGATACTATAATCAACACTACTTGAAGTAGAGGTTGAACTTACTTGTGACACCAGTGAGTAAAGTTAACTGGTCAGACTGAGAGACTAATGAAAATGGCTACTTAGGGGACATTTTCTTAGTCATGTATACATTCTTAAATTTCCCCAAACTATTTGTTCATCTGGGTTACATTATATAATATTGATAGTCAAGTGGTAAATAATAAAATGTATCAGAAAATGGCCTATTTTTGCTCAATAAATGTTTGTTTCCAAGACCATTATGTATATATCTACATAAACTAATTGAAAAAACATATTAACTTTTAAAATAGTACTTGCTTCTGTGTTTCATGATCTAAGAAATTTTTTGAAATCTCATCCTGGAAATTTCTTCAATCTCTCTTTGCCTCTGTCCAAGAAAACACTTTTTTAGTGGTTTTTTCCCCTTTTTTATAATAGAGTTCCATGTTGACAGAGATTTTTGTCTATTTGTTTGCAAATGAGTCTCAAGTGCTTAGAACTATTTGCTCCATAAGAGCTGCTCAAATATCTGTTGAATGAATGAATTCAGAACCTGAAGTATCCAAGGAAGATGGAAATAAGGTAGCACGCTCTAGTATATAACAGGAAATCATGACATCATCTTTTAGGAAAAGACAATAAATATGTTTTTGTTTATTTTGATTTTGGGCTATTTTTCCTTTGCCTTTTTATCTGAAAGGTTTCTCTTTGGGCCTATAGATGTGACTTTAAGCAAAGTAGATAGGTGCATGCTTCTGTGCTCAGTCACATCCAACTCTTTATGACCCTGTGGGCTGTAGCCCACCAGGCTCCTCTGTACATGGGATTCTCCCAGCAAGAATACCAGGGCAGGTTGCCATTTCTTTCTCCAGGGGATCTTCCTGCGGACACAAGGGTCAAACCTATCTCTCTTGTGTCTTCTGCATGGCAGGTAAATTCTTTACTGCTGAACCATATCTATGGGAAAACTTGTAGATACGGCACTCCAGGATGGATTTTGGAATACAGCTTAATGTAATAGACATCACTCAAATGCCATGTATGTTTCTTTAATTGGAACCCAGCTGGGACATTTACCTGAACTAGCACAGTCACTTGATTTCTTTTAGTATAAGTTACGAAGCTCTTAGGCCTTAAGTAGTACTAAAGTACTAAAGAATGTTCAAACCACCAGACAATTGCATTGATTTCCCATGCTAGTAAGGTTATGGTCAAAATCCTCCACACTAGGCTTTAGCATTAGGTGAACCGAGAACTTCCAGATATTCAAACTGGGTTTAGAAAAGGCAGAGGAACCAGAGATCAAATTGCCAACATGTGCTGAATCATAGAGAAAGTAACAGAATTCCAGAAAAACATTTACCTCTGTTTCATTGACGACACTGAAGCCTGTCACTGTATGGATCATAACAAACTGTGGAAAACTCTTAAATAGATGGGAATACCAGAACATCTTATCTGTCTCCTAAGAAACCTGTATGCAGGTTATAAAGCAACAATCAATGGCACCCCACTCCAGTACTCTTGCTTGGAAAATGCCATGGATAGAGGAGCCTGGTAGGCTGCAGTCCATGGGGTCGCTAAGAGTCGGACACAACTGAGCGACCTGACTTTCACTTTTATGCGTTGGAGAAGGAAATGGCAACCCACTCCAGTGTTCTTGCCTGGAGAATCCCAGGGATGGTGGAGCCAGGTTGGCTGCCGTCTATGGGGTCGCACAGAGTTGGACACGACTGAAGCAACTTAGCAGCAGCAGTAGTAGAACCCTGTACAGAACAACTGACTGGTTCAGGATTGAAAAAGAAGGTATGACAAGGCTGCTTATTGTCACCTTGTTTGTTTAACTTATACACAGATTCAGTTCAGTTCAGTTCAGTCGCTCAGTCATGTCTGACTCTTTGCGACCCCATGAATCTCAGCACACCAGGATTCTCTATTCATTACCATTCTCGGAGTTCACTCAGACTCATGTCCATTGAGTCCGTGATGCCATCCAGCCATCTCATATTTGGTCATCCCCTTCTCCTCCTGCCTCAATCCCTCCCAGCATCAGAGTCTTTTCCAATGAGTCAACTCTTCTCATGAGGTGGCCAAAGTACTGGAGTTTCAGCTTCAGCATCATTCCTTCCAAAGAAATCCCAGGGTTGATCGCCTTCAGAATGGACTGGTTGGATCTCCTTGCAGTCCAAGGGACTCTCAAGAGTCTTCTCCAACACCACAGTTCAAAACCATCAATTCTCCAGTGCTCAGCCTTCTTCACAGTCCAACTCTCACATTCATACATGACCACAGGAAAACCCATAGCCTTGACTAGACAGACCTTAGTCAGCAAAGTAATGTCTCTTCTTTTGAATATACTATCTAGGTATGATTATACAGTGGAAGTGAGAAATAAATTTAAGGGCCTAGATCTGAGTACCTGATGAACTATGGAATGAGGTTCGTGACACTGTATGGGAGACAGGGATCAAGACCATCCCCATAGGAAAGAAATGCAAAAAAGCAAAATGGCTGCCTGGGGAGGCCTTACAAATAGCTGTGAAAAGAAGAGAGGCATAAAGCAAAGGAGAAAAGGAAAGATATAAGCATCTGAATGCAGAGTTCCAAAGAATAGCAAGAAGAGTTAAGAAAGCCTTCTTCAGTGATCAATGCAAATACACAGATTACATCATACAAAATGCTGGGCTGGATGAGTTACAAGCTGGAATCGAGATTGCTGGGAAAAATATCAACAACCTCAGCTATGCAGATGATACCACTCTAACAGGGGAACTAAAGAGTCTCTTGATTAGGGTGAAGGAGGAGAGTGAAAATATTGGCTTAAAACTGAATATTTAAAAAAATCCAGATATTGACATTCAGTCCATCACTTCATGGCAAATAGAAGGGGGAAAGATGGGAGCCGTGACAGATTTCCTCTTCTTGGGCTCTAAAATCACTGTGGACTGTGACTGAAGCCATTAGAAGACGATTGCTTCTTGGCAGGAAAGCTGTTAAAAACCTAGACTGTGTGTTAAAAAGCAGACACCACTTTGCTGACAAAGGTCCATGCGCTCAAGGCTATGATCTTTTCAGTAGTCACGTACGGATGTGACACCTGGACAATAAAGAAGGCAGAGCACTGAAGAATTTATGTTTTTGAAGTGTGATGCTGGAAAAGTCACTTGAGAGTCCCTTGGAAAGCAAGAAGATCAAACCAGTCAAGTTTAAAGAAATAAACCTTGCCTACTCTTTGGAAGGTCTGATGCTGAAGCTCCAATACTTTGGCCACATGATGCAAACAGCTAATACACTAGAAAAGACCCTGATGCTGGGAAAGACTGCAGGCAGAGGGAGAAGAAGGCAACAGAGGATGAGTTGGTTGGATGGCATCATCAATTCATTAGACATGAACTTGGGCAAACTCTGGATGATGGTGAGGGACAGAGAAACCAGGTATGCTGTAGTCCATGGGGGTTCATGAATAGTTAGATATGACCTGGCAACTGAACAACATTTCTAAAGAAGGATAGCTATTTTTTCATACAATTTATTTACTGGGCTAACATTCTGCATATACTTTTAGTGAAGAAAAGGAGTCAAAATCTAAGGTGTTGTGAAAATCACTGAATAACATGACTCAATGATTCCCTCTCCATTCATTCAGCTAGTCAGTCAGTCATTCATTCACTACATATTCTTTAAGATTCTAAAATGTGCCTACCATCCACATATTTTGAAGGCCCAATAATAAAATAGTAAACAAAAGTAGAAATTATGAATATTAATATTGCACATAATATATACCAGCCATGGTTTTGATTTTTTATCATTAGTATTCTCAAGATTCTGCACTCAATATGCCAGCAAATTTCAAAGACTCAGCAGTGGCCACAGGACTGGAAAAGTTCATTTTTCATTCCAATCCCAAAGAAAGGCAATGCCAATGGTTGTTCAAACTATAACACAATTGCACTCAACTCACATGCTAGCAAAGTAGTGCTCAAAATTCTCCAAGTGAGGATTCAACAGTACATTAACCAAGAACTTCCAGATGTTCAAGCTGGATTTAGAAAAGGCAGAGGAACCAGAGATCAAATTGCCAACATCCGCTGGATCATCAAAAAAGCAAAAGAATTTCAGAGAAACATCTACTTTGTTGACTATGCCAAAGCCTTTGTATCGATCACAACAAATTGTAGAAAATTCTTCAAGAAATGAGAACACCAGACCACCTAACCTGCCTCTTGAGAAATCTGTATGCAGGTCAGAAAGCAACAGTTAAAACAGGACATGGAACAACAGACTGTTTACAAATCGGGAAAGGAGTATGTCAAAGCTGTATATTTTCAACCTATTTAACTTATATGCAGAGTACATCATGGAAAATGCTGGGCTGGATGAAACACAAGCTGCAATTAAGGTTGCTGGGAGAAATATCAATAACATCACATATGCAGATAACACCACCCTTATGGCAGAAAGAGAAGAGGAACTAAAGAGCCTCTTGATGAAAGTGAAAAAGAGTGGGAAAAAAAAACTGTCTTGAAAGTCAGCATTCAAAAACTGAGTTCATAGCATCTGGTCCCATCACTTCATGGCAAATAGATGTGGAAACAATGAAAACAGTGAGAAACTTTATTTTCTTGGGCTCCAGAATCACTGCAGATGGTGACTGCAGCCATGAAATTAAAAGACACTTGCTCCTTGGAAGAAAAGCTCTGACCAACCTAGACAGCATATTAAAAAGCAGAGACATTACTTTGCAACAAAGGTCTGTCTGACTCAAAGCTATGGTTTTTCTGGTAGTCATGTATGGTTGTCGTCCATAAAGAAAGCTGGGCGCTGAAGAATTTATGCTTTTGAACTGTGGTGTTGGAGAAGACTCTTGAGAGTCCCTTGGACTGCAAGGGGATCCAACCAGTCCATCCTAAAGGAAAGCAGTCCTGAAAATTCATTGGAAGGACTGATGCTGAAGCTCCAATACTCTGGTCACCTAATGAGAAGAACTGGCTCATTGGAAAAGACCCTGGTGCTGGGAAATACTGAAGTTAGGAGGAGAAGGGGATGAAAGAGGATGAGATGGTTGGATGGCATCATCGACTTGTTGGACATGAATTTGAGCAAGCTCGGGGAAGTGGTAATGGACAGGGAAGCCTGGCGTACTACAGTCCATGGGGTTACAAACAGTCAGACATGACTGAGTGACTGAACTGATTCTCAGGATTATTTAGGACAGGTATTAGAGTAATCATTGTTTCACAGATGAGGAAACTAATATAGAAAAATGTTAACTGAATTGCCCAAGACTACACAGCTAGTAAGAGGTAGGAGGTGGCTGTGGATCTGACTTGTGTTTCTGGAATCCATGTGCTTAACTATTTCACTACACTGTCTCTCTTGCAAATGCTTTCATGGAGCTTATGCTTTAGAGAAAGAGAAATGTTAATGAAGGAAGAACACAGAAAACCGTATGACTGCTACACAAGGTTCTCCTTATAGCACAAGATGGGGTGGGATGGTGGGTATGAGTGTATAATAGCTGTGTGCAGTTTAAGAAAATATTAAAATAATTTTAATGAATATATAATATTTTTCATGAATGAAACTTCAAAATTAAATTTGGTAGGATTCTCAGATATTAGCTTCCCTGGTGGCTCAGACAGTAAAGTGTCTGCCTGCAGTGTGGGAGACCCGAGTTCAATCCCTAGGCTGGGAAGATCCCCTGGAGAAGGAAATGGCAACCCACTCCAGAAGTCTTGCCTGGAAAATTCCAGGGACTGGGGAACCTGGTAGGCTACAGTCAATGGGGTGGCAAAGAGGTGGACACGACCAAGTGACTTCACTTTCACTTTCACAGATATTAGTAATATTTGAGAGTGAATGCTTGTATTCAAAACAGCTGTGAACTAGTGCTGTTCAAAAAAAGAAAGCATCATATGGAAAAATTAGCACTGTTTTCTGTTCCCTGAAAGCTAATATACGTGAGTGTATTAGGTATAAATGACAATGAAATGTAGGTTTCTTGCAGAAAAAATAGAAATTTTATTTCACTTATATTCTCTTTCTGTCAGAAACGCCATATATTCAAAATCATGATGATTGGCCAGGATTATCTTGTACCATTACAGCATTCGCATCAGAAATAAAGCAAATATGCTGTGTATGTGTGTACCACCTTTCCTCTTCACTCCTAAGTTCCTTATTTCCTTTGAGAACACTGTTTCACTTAACAGCATGTAGAAAAACGACATCTTGGGAAGCTCATATAATGTAATATATTTTCCCCCAAAATCAGGCACTTTATTTGAGGCTCCTGGAAGAAGCAGGTGACTATTGCACCTGATTAACTACCAAATGGGCATACTTCCTTGGGCAGTGTGTCTACCAAGGGTGAGAAAAAAGAGACAGCATCCTGTAGTGGGTCATGTCCTCTTTCTAACTCTGCCTCATCTTTGCCACTTTCTCATGATGAAGTACCCAATAAATCAAGAGATAGATACTAAGCAGAAGGTTCTGGCTCAAGGTTAATGGATGCAACAGAATGGAGCAGAGGACGAACATCTTTGCTAGGCTCCTGTTAAAGCAACAGCATATTCAAGGTGACATGGTTTTTCTCTTGCAAATTTCCGTTTGACTGCTTCCGGTATCTTTAATCTTAATCCCAAAACTTAAAGATCATTTGGGCTGGAAATCCCCAAACCTCCTCGCCTTTCATTGGAATAACACAGTAAGTATATAAATCTTAGTGTACACTTTGCAGAGAGTGTACATCTTGAAATGGTCACATTTCCAATAGGAGTAAAGAGGCTGCTGACATTTTGCTTATGAAGCTCCCTGAGAATGCCTTCACCAGGTTATTCTAACATAGTGAAAGAGGAGCAGTGCAATGGGGTAAGAGACAGGGACATTATGGATAAAAAAAGGAACAGGTAATTAAGAGCACATTTTAAATCCATTCATTTACTCTGTGACAAATCCTTCTGAAGTAGATGCATAAATGAGGCATAAATAAAATTGAATGTATTTACTAGACGCATTTCCAGTCATTTGTTACAGGGTGAATATGTAGCTATCAGTATTTAATTGCATATTAGCCCAGGTAATGTTTGGAAGGGTTTGAGATAGAGAACAAGCTTTCTCTGAATTAGGAGGACAGAAATCAGAGAAGTATGTTCAAAAAAGTAAGTTAGTATCGAACTGGTGAAATGAAAACTATGATCATTGGAAAAGTTCACATTTTATACTCCTGGTCACAATTAAAGAGATTAAAATGGTGGAAAAATATGAACCCTTGAAGACATATCCTTATTCATCTCAGAGACTAGTTTTTGGAATCAAGATTTAGGGCAGATTTTTCTCTTCTGCTGTTAAGCTCACTTTCTGTTTCTCCTTTCATGATCGTCTGGAGGGTTATGCATTTCAAGTTCAGGATACTGGAATTCACTAATAACGTTTAGATATTAAAATCATTAACTGAACGCTGTAGTTGTTCATGTATTTTTCATATACATGTATGTGCACTGTGTGCATTTGTGCACACGCATGTCTGCACTTGCTTATTGTAGGCATTAATATAGTAGTTTCTCTATATGTTCACGATTTCTAGTACTTCTGAACACTCTAATTCGTGGATGCATAAACTCAGTTTATGAATACCCCTATATGTTTACATTTCTACACATGTAAATACATACCCTGATGAAAGTGTATATAGTTTAATGACCATCCAGGGCAGCTGCAGTGAATACACTGTGCTGATCTGGCTTGTGAAAATGGACACACCAAATTAGCATGTCAGTCATTTGACAGGGAAAATTATCCCCATCCCTCAAATACAGAAGCTAGCTTCATGTACACCTTTTTATTGTCTTTTCATCTGTCTACAGTTAGACCTAGATAGAGTAGGGAATTGGAGTTACTCAATGAATATAGAAAAGGAATTTCTTTCGGCATGGTTTTCTATGTACGGAGCCTCTAAAAAATTCTACCAACTATCCTTACAATGAACAAAGTATTTTTCACTTGGGGAAAACGAGGTGAGTAATTACACTCTTAGTTATACCGCCTGCTCTGACTGTACTAAAGAGAGGTGCACTACACTGTTAGAGAAATAAGACGAGAAATAAGATCAAGGAGAGAGAGGTATTTCAACTACCTCAAATGTTAATCAGAGAATGTTCTTATGACAGGAATTTGGTACAGAAGCTTCCAGGTATAGATTACTTTGAAATCACTACACTTAAAAAAAATCAGTATCTGTTTATGAGGAAATATTCTGCTTAGGTTTATCTTGTTCTCACTTTCTTTAAATAAAGTAATGAATTGTTCCTTTGTTATCTATGTGTTTAAGTTGACATTTGAGTAAAATTTAATTAAATGTGTGTGCAATTTGCAGAATGAAACACTAATCCCTCCATGGTACAACTGCCACTGTTAACTGCCTTATACTTAATATCTGGGGTGCTTTGCACATTCTCTTCCTCAGATAATCTAAAGATAGATTTTCTGATTAATTCATATTGTGCAGTTTCTAGAAACTCCTACTTCACCAGGTGACCTGACAGGTAACTGTTGTTCTTTTAACATACCACAGATATAAATGTTGCCTGTTCTTCTCTTCAAGATTAATAAACAAGGAAAACCCACTGCTCTCTGAAGGTTGCCCTGTATGCTTTGCTTAAGCCAAGGGTTAGGGCAAGCATGGTGCTGGTGGGAGAATCTTTTATAGGAAATCCTCAGAAGCCTTTCTGAGCTTGAGTCTCAACTTTGTGACTCAAAATATACTACACTTCCAGGTCAGATTCCCAAAAATTACTTCACCATGTGCAGATCTATAACTCTTAAAGAGTGGACACATAACTACATTAGAAATGTGATAATATGATTATGAGCAAAGACTTGCAGTCAGGCTTTTTGCATTAAGTTCTTTGTTCACCTTCTTAACTGTGTTACCTCAGACAATTAGCTAACCTCTGTGTGTTTCAGTACATTCGCCAGTAAATTGGAAATAATAAGTTGGCATACCTCATGATAACAATAGCTATTCCCTTTAAGTATTAAATGAGGTCATACAAATAGGACAAACAGTAACACCTTAATAAGCACTGCCTATATCTATCTTAAAAGTATCCATACACACATGAATATATTCACAAATGCCCAATAGGAAAATTATTATTCATTTGAAACTGGATATATATACAGTATATTTCTGCATGTGTGTGTGAGAGAGAGGGAGACTTAGCAGGAGGAATAATTTGTCTTGTTTAAAAGAAACTCTTGATTTTGGTTATTGGAAGAAAAAGACTGGATTTTTCAAGATAACACTATCTTGCACTCATATTAATATGAGTCAAAATATTACCATCCTTTTAAAAATCCCCGGACAGTGGCACAAAGTGTCTGTCCATTTATTTATACAATAACCTCAAACAATTTTTCTCCTATAAACATCTAATTTATGCCTTGTTGAGAGTCAAACAATACCAATTAAAGGATTGTTTGTTCCCTAAGAATTTTATAAGAAGTAATTATATCCTTTATCCTTCTTGCGTAAGTTACTTTCCAGATTATTTTTATTTTAATAGGTAATTAATTTGGGGGAGGGGGTGGATGAGAAGTTTATTTACCTAATTTGCAACCATAATGATTTCAGTAAGATGTACGGGAGGCTATAATCCAGTAGATGTTGGACAGTGGTTGTCAAAAATCAGGTGAGTAGTTATATGGATAAAAATATTTACATGCTTCAATGATATTTTTATAGAAGAAGAAAAATGTATGTGCTCCAGATGGTTTTTTGGCTTTGCCAGTTTTAAACTTACATAGGCCCAGCTGTAGTCTTCCTTGGGCCTCTAAAACACCAATAAAACATTAATCAAAACCAAGCCTCATTTCAAATTTTATGGCAGAAAAGATTTTACACACGTTCATTACTTTTTTGAAATTAGATTTTTATTCTCTTTGGGGAACTAGAAGCATCAAATTTCCTTTCCAATTCTCCCTCATCCCCACTTCAAAGCTTCAAAGCCTAGTGGACTTCTTTATACCCTCCCTTTTTCCCATTTTCCCTTTATTAAAGGAAAGTATGTGAACAGACTACTTCCTGATGTGCCCTCAAATTTCTTTTGAGGGAGTAAATGAGATAAGGTCTCTATGGACCTAAATGCCCCTTGAAAAGTTTGGAATTCTTATAATGAACACACTCATTAAATACAAAGTTTTTATACTTTACAATCTATTCACTACATTGTGTGTGCTGATTTACAAAGCAGAAAGAGAGACACAGATGTAGAGAACAAACATATGGACATCAAGGAGGGCAAAGAGGGGTGGGATAAATTAGGAGATTGAGATGAACATACACACACACACATATACACAATGTATAAAATAGACCCTTCTATGCATAAAATAGATAACTAGTAAGAACCTAGTGCATAGCACTGGGAAAAACAGAAGGCACAGTCTGTTCACAGGACATACATTAATCTTAAAAAGGCATTCCAACATACACTGGGTGCAGATACATAGTTTGATTCCATTTATATTAGAATAGTCAAATTCATACAGTCAAAGTACATTTATAGATACCAGGGGCCAGGGGTTGAGAAATGGGGAGAGAGAATGAAAGTTGGTATCTAATGAGAACAGAGTTTCAGTTTAGGAAGGTGAAAATTTGGGGAGACAGATGGTGGTGAGAGTTGCACAGTAAAATGAACGTACTTAGTGCCACTGAACTGTACAATTAAATACGGTTACAACAGTACATTTTATATGATGTGACTTTTACTTCAATAACAGAAAACAATTTAATGTTACAACATGGCATTCCTCTCTTTAAAGCAATCCAAGAGTTTCTAAGATCACTAAGAATTCTGTTTTTAAAAACCATTAACTTCATCATGGTCTACTGGACCCTGAAGTGCTGGGCCTCCCCTTCTGGGCCTTCTTTCTGGCCACTGCCCCACAGCTCATTCGAGTCCCTTTACACTGGCCTCTTTGCTGTGCCTTGAACCTGCTGAGACGCTCCTGTCCCGTCTTAGTACCAGCTGGTGCCTCCGACTGTGATGTTTTTCCTCTGAATATTTATTCCGCTCCCTTGGCTCTATTCTCTCTTTAAATTTCACCACATAAGAAGGATTACCCTTGATTCTCTGGTCTAAAATGGTGCCCCTATCCCTACCACTCTGCTGCCGTCACCATCTATTCTCTCAGCTCATCTTCTCTGCATAAAATATCTCAATAAATGACATTACCGTACACATGTGTTTGTGTATTTGTTTTCTTCCTCTCTATTTTTAAAATGTAATCTCCTGGAAAGCAGGGCTTTCTTTGTTTCCTTCATTGTCATTTCTCCAAAGTCTGACACAATTAGATGTTATGAAGACAAGCTGAATAAATAAATGTAAAATGCACTGTTCCTTTCCTGTCATCAAAGTGAAATAAGACTCATCTGAAAGTTGGAAAAAACAAAACAAAAAATCTCAGTGCAGAGCACGGCTCTGCCTCTTGGAGGAAAATTGGCCTGCTAGCTTTGGGTAAGTTACTTCAAACAAGAAAAGGGTGTTTAGGCAGTTGGGTTTTATGGAGCTGTGAGCACTGGCACTTATTTTCTTGTATCCAAATTTCCCTAAAATCTCTGATAGAGCTACTTACTAAAATATGAGCACAGATAAAAAATAATAGTAATAATTGACTCTAGACACAATAGCCATAGGGGCTTCCCTGGTGGTCCAGTGCTTATGGGTCCACCCTGTAATGCAGGGGACACCAATTTGACCCCTGGTCTGGGGAAATTCCACATGCCAGAGGGTAACCAAGCCCATGTGCCACAACTGCTGAGCCTGTGAGCCACCAACTACTGAGCCCATGCACCGCAACTACTGAAGCCTGCATGTCCTAAAGCTCATGCTCCAAAACAAACTGTCTCAGCGAGAAGCCCATGCACCTCAGCTAGAGTAGTCCCTGCTCACAGCAACTGGAGAAACATCTGAATGCAGCAATGAAGACAGTACAGCCAAAAATAACTACATAAATAATTCTTAAAATAGTATTGTTTTTCCTAAATGATGAAATACTCTGAAACAAGGATAAGTGAGCCTTAGCAAAAAAAAAATATATATATATATATGCAAATTAGTTTATCAGATTATGATGAATGTGATTGAAAACTTTAGTTGATTTGCCCAAGGTACATGAAACCAGAATCAGAGGGAAAGTCACTGTTGTCATGCCTACCCCACTTTTAAAATGCATCCTTCTTGCAATCTTACATTAGTATTACAAAGGATTCCTCAGCCATCTTCTAGAAACATTACAGCAGATTTTTTTTTTTCCTGGAGCTAAGGACTCTATCTTTTCATTTTTATTCAAGATGAACCTATAAAGCTAAAGTTTTTGTAGTATATATGACATGCTACCTATATAATTATGATTCCTTAGGTCCTAGAACTGTCCTAGTTTCATGTTATAGGAGATCTACCAAGTTAAACAAACTTCCCTGTTCTAAGGTTTTTCCTTGCAGTACATTTTCATGGTCTTCATACCAGAATATGTGTCCAAACTATCTTCCAAATACTGCAGCTTTCACCAGTAATGAAACAATGCTAATCTCCCCAGTTCTACTTGTTACACAGAAATAAACAAACCAGACAAAGTCAATAAATTGGCAAGGCACTGGTTTTGCTAGACCTTCTGAATTAGATATATTAAAACTGAATGTGGTTACTGACAGCACTAATGATTGTTCTAGCCACTTACCCAACTGACTGATATGGAGGATGACTGTAATGAGATCTCCACAGCAACAGTCCCTTTCAGAAGCTACTGGTTTCAATATTTTTACTAGTAAGCTATTGTAAATTATTTTGAACTGTGGCTTTATTTTCCCCTACAGGAGGATAAGTGGGTTTTGTATTTAGCCACAGAATTTAGGTGCTAGTTCCAAAGAATAGCAAGAAGAGATGAGAAAGCCTTCCTCAGTGATCAAGGCAAAGAAACAGAGGGAAACAATAGAATAGGAAAGACTAGAGATCTCTTCAAGGAAACTAGAGATACCAAGGGAACATTTCATGCAAAGATGGACACAATAAAGGACAGAGATGGTATGAACCTGACAGAAGCAGAAGATATTAACAAGAAGTGGCAAGAATATACAGAAGAACTATACAAAAAAGAGCTCAGGACCCAGATAATCACGATGGTGTGATCACTCACCTAGAACCAGACATCCTGGAATGTGAAGTCAAGTGGGCCTTAGGAATCATCACTACAAACAAAGCTAGTGGAGATGAAGGATTTCCAGTTGAGCTATTCAGATCCCAAAAGATGATACTGTAAAAGTGCTGCACTCAATATGCCAGCAAATTTGGAAAACTCAGCAGTGGCCACAGGACTGGAAAAGGTCAGTTTTCATTCCAATCTCAAAGAAAGGCAATGCCAAAGAATGCTCAAACTATCACACAATTGCACTCATCTCACATGCTAGCAAAGTAATGCTCAAAATTTTCCAAATCAGGCTTCAGCAGTATATGAACCATGAACTTCCTGATGTTCAAGCTGGATTTAGAAAAGGCAGAGCAACCAGAAGTCACATTGTCAACATCCGTTGGATCATCAAAAAAGCAAGAGAGTTCCAGAAAAACATCTGCTTTATAGACTACGCCGAAGCTTTTGACTGTGTGGATCACAACAAACTGTAGAAAATGCTTCAGGAGATGGGAATACAGACCACCTGACCCGCCTCCTGAGAAATCCGTATGTAGTTCAAGAAGCAATAGTTAGAACTGGACATGGAACAACAGACTAGTTTCAAATTGGGAAAGGAGTACATCAAGGCTATATATTGTCACCCTGTTTATTAAACTTATATGCAGAGTACATCTTGCAAGATGCCAGGCTGGAAGAGGCACAAGCTGGAATTAAGACTGCCAGAAGAAATATTAATAACCTCAGACATGCATATGACACAACCTTTATGGCAGAAAGCAAAGAAGAACTAAAGAGACTCTTGATAAAAGTAAAAGAGGAGACTGAAAAATTTGGCTTAAAACTCAATATTCCCAAAACTAAGATCATGACATATAGTCCAATCACTTCACGGCAAATAGAAGGGGAAATAACGGAAACAGTGAGAGACTTTTTTTTTTTTTTTGGTGGGGTGGGGAGGGCTCCAAAATCACTGCAGATGGTGACTGCAGCCATGAAATTAAAAGACACTTGCTCCTTGGAAGAAAAATTATGATCAAACTAGATACCATATTAAAAAGCAGAGACATTACTTTGCCAACAATGGTCTGTCTAGTCAAAGCTACGGTTTTTCCAGTAGTCGTGTATGGATGTGAGAGTTGGACTATAAAGAAAGCTGGGCACCAAAGAATTGATGCTTTTGAACTGTGGTGTTGGAGAAGACTCTTGAGAGTCCTTTGCACTGTAAGGAGATCCAACCAGTCAATCCTAAAGGAAATCAGTCCTGATTATTCATTGGAAGGACTGATGCTGAAGCTGAAACTCTAATACTGTGGCTACCTAATGCAAAGAACTGACTCACTAGAAAAGACCCTGATGCTGGGAAGGATTGAAGGTGGGAGGAGAAGGGGACAACTGAGGATGAGATTGTTGGATCATATCACTGACTTGATGGACATGAATTTGAGAAAGCTCTAGGAAAGCTTGGTGTGTTGCAATCCATGGGATCACAAAGAGTCAAACACGACTGAGTGACTGAACTGACTGGTACCCGCAAATATCTTTTAGTGAAGAAGTAGAATATGTAGAAAGCCCTTGGAAAGGCCTCAGTAATTAACAATCTTAAGGGAACTAAAGAAGGCAGGAACAAGCAATTGTTAGGAGGCAAGAAAAGTAATAAAATCAAAGATATCGTATCAGTTGTAAAGACCTCCAGTTCTCTTTCAGTGGTAAAGATTAGCTCAACCACCAGGTCAACTAGAACCTACGGGATGATGATGTTGGCCTTTTCTGACCCTTGTGACTTCAGTCAGCTAAGCCTGGGTCTCTGTTTACCACCCAAGCCCTGTCATGAACATATTGTACTCTTAGCTTAAAACTTCCCCAGTTTTGCTGTTGGGAGAGACACTGCTTTGGGAAATGTCTCTGGTGTTCTCTCTACTTGCTAAAGTCATAAATCCTTCCTTTCCCTGAAAAAAAAAAAAAAAAAGAAAAGAAACAAAACTGTAGGGAGGTTAAGGAGGGAAATGGATTGTAGGAGCCAGAAGTTTGCCTCAGCCCTTGTTAGAGAAGTAGTGTGGAGTCACAAATAGGTCATTAGTGATGACTGTGAAAGGGCTTACAATGTGAATATTTTCAACAAGTTTACAGGTGAATAGGTCATCATGGAACCTGAATTTGTACCACTTCTTGCATATATTAAAGTGATGGTCCATCCCTGTCTTCAAAGAAGATTAGAGAAAGAAAGTATATTGTCACCCTGCTTATTTAACTTCTATGCTGAGTACTTCATGAGAAACACTGGGCTGGAAGAAGCACAAGCTGGAATCAAGATTGCCGGGAGAAATATCAATAAACTCAGATATGCAGAAGACCACACCCTTATGGCAGAAAGTGAAGATGAACTAAAAAGCCTCTTGATGAAAGTGAAAGAGGAGAGTGAAAAAGTTGGCTTAAAGCTCAACATTCAGAAAACAGATTATGGCATCTGATCCCATCACTCCATGGCAAATAGATGGGGAAACAGTGGAAACAGTGTCAGACTTTATTTTGGGGGGCTCCAAAGTCACTGTAGATGGTGATTGCAGCCATGAAATTAAAAGATGCTTACTTCTTGGAAGGAAAGTTATGACCAATCTAGATAACATATTGAAAATCAGAGACATTACTTTGCCAACAAAGGTCCATTGAGTCAAGGCTATGGTTTTTCCAGTGGTCATGTATGGATGTGAGAGTTGGACTGTGAAGAAGGCTGAGTGCCAAAGAATTGATGCTTTTGAACTGTGGTGTTGGAGAAGACTCTTGAGAGTACCTTGAACTGCAAGGAGATCCAACCAGTCCATTCTGAAGGAGATCAGCCCTGGGATTTCTTTGGAAGGAATGATGCTAAAGCTGGAACTCCAGTACTCTGGCCACCTCATGCAAAGAGTTGACTCATTGGAAAAGACCCTGATGCTGGGAGGAATTGGGGGCAGGAGGAGAAGGGGACGACAGAGGATGAGATGGCTGGATGGCATCACTGACTCGATGGATGTGAGTTTGAGTGAGCTCTGGGAGTTGGTGATGGACAGGGAGGCCTGGCGTGCTACAATTCATGGGGTCGAGAAGAGTCGGACACGACTGAGCAACTGAACTGAACTGAGCTGGCTTTCAATTCAGCTCTTTTGTCTCCCTGAATAAGCAGCAAGAATTTTAAAATTTACTTTTTTTTTTTAATTGGCCTTTGCATGGAGATCCTCACCTAAATCTTTAATGAAGAGATGAAACTATGAGCATAAAATGCAAATTAGAACATTATTTGCAACTTTTTCATTACTTGAAATCTAAACATCTCCCTATAAACCACAGAGACCTACAAGATCTTGCCCCGAGAGATTTCAGATTTGCCCACATTCCCTGCAGCTTTCATTGCCTTCCAGCAAGATGACTGGCAACACCCTTACAACACACATTGCAAAAGCCTACTAGTGCTCCTAATCATAACAGCAAATATAAGCTCTTATAAGGTATTTATATAAGCTCTTATAAGGTATTTATAATTTTTAACAGCTTCATGTTTTAACCCTATCTTCACCACAACCAGTGAAATAAGTTATATCCTTTTTTTTTTTTCATTTTATATATGAGGACACTGAAGCACAAAGTATTTAAGTAAATCATCCAAAATCACATACTTACTAAGTAGCAGAGTTGGATTTGAACCCAGGTCATTTGACTTCAGGGTTGATATTCTCAACCACTTTGCCACTCTACAAACAGACCACAACTTTCCCTTGCTTTATACACGTGAATGTCTGGCTATCTCACTTTAAGATTCAGTGTAGGGGTTCTTTGAGTTCTGGTTCCTGTCTGTCCCATTAAACCTGTCCTCTACCATAAGACTAGTTACATAATATGCAGGGCCAGTTGCCGAATGAAAACACTGAGTCATTGTTCAAAAATCACTGATGATTTTATGACAGTGACATAGAGCATGAAAGGAAGTAGAGGGGCCTTCTGAGATGGACCAATCACAGCAAAGTGGAACATCTGTGATACTGGCCCTATTCTTCCAGCATCTTCTACCATATTCATTGTGCTCCTGCTGCTTTGTCTGTGGCCTCTATGTTTGCAGATCTCTTTACTACAATGTCTCCTTACCTACTGTCTTGAAGACGTGTGGGACATCATCAAGTGTGCCAATATAGACATTTGCAGGAAGAAAAGAGAGTGATAAAGGGGAAGAAAAATATTTAAAGAAATAATGGCATAAAATTTGATGAAAAATATTAAAGACCTAAGAAGTTCAATGGACTCTGTTTTGTTTAAATCCAAAGAAATTCAGACATAGTATTCCATAACCAAACTATGTAAAGCCAAAGATAAAAAGAAACTCTTGAAAAGAACTAGAGAGAAGTGACTCAACATTTTCAAAGGATTTCAGTAGCATTAACAACCTATTTTTCACCAAAATTATGGAAGTCAGAAGCCCATGGATGAAATATTCAATGCACTGAGAGAAAAAGCCTATTAACTAAGAATTTTATATGCAACAAAGTGGGTATAGTAATGGAAAAATCAAAACATTAACATATAAGTAAAATTGAGAGATTAGTTGCTAGCAGAACTGCTCTACAAGAAATGCCACAGGAAATCTTTAGACAGAACTGAAAGGGTTCAGTTCAGTTCAGTTCAGCCACTCAGTCGTGTCTGACTCTTTGCAACCCCATGAATCACAGCACACCAGGCCTCCCTGTCCATCACCAACTCCCGGAGTTCACTCAGACTCATGTCCATCCAGCCATCTCATCCTCTGTCGTCCCCTTCTCCTCCTGCCCCCAATCCCTCCCAACATCAAAGTCTTTTCCAGTGAGTCAACTCTTCGCATGAGGTGGCCAAAGTACTGGAGTTTCAGCAGTAGACAATAAATCAGAACTACATGAAGAAATAAAAATCATCAGCAACAGAAATCACATAGTATACGAAAGTCAGCATAAATACATTTTTTGTTTATTACTCTATTTTATCCTACCTTATTTAAAAGACTGGTACACAGAGAAGTAATTAGAAATCTGTGTTGAAGCACAAGTAATGAATGAAGATGTAATTTTTATGAGAAACATAGCATTTTCTCATAGCATTTTATGAGAAACAAAGGAAGTAGGAAGCAAAGGAAATATTACAGAAGCAGTTCTTGGTATACCAATTGAAATTAAAATGGTATCGATCTAATCTAGATTAAAATAAAATAGTCAACTGCAAATCCCCAGGTACTCCACTAAGAAAAAGAACTGGAAAAAATAGGAAAAGGAATGACACCTGGGTTAAAAAATGGTACACTAGAAAATATCTAACATAAAAGATGGTGCTAATGGGGGGATGTATGTTTATGTGTGTCAGTAGCTCAGTTATGTACGGCTCTGCTGGATTGTACCAGGCTCCTCTATCCAGACAAGCATACTGGAGTGGGTTGCCATTCCCTTCCTCAGAGGATCTTCCAGGCCAAGGCATCAAACCTGGATCTCCTGCATTGCAGGTGGATTCTTTACCATCTGAGCTACCAGCAAAGTCCAATGGACGGTAGAGAAACAAACCAAAAGGCATGAGACATATGGAAAACAACTAGCAAATTTACAAATAAATCCTACTTTGTAACTAATTACCCTAAACATATATGGATTAAACAGTCCAAAGGCAGAGATTAGAAGACTGAATAAAATAAACCGTGACCCAACACTATGCTGTTTGTATTAGAGATGCACTTTAAAATTGGTTGAAAGCAAACAAATACTTTTCAAGCTATAAAATGCAGAAGGCAGACATGAGAGATCTGGAATTACTATACTAATATCAGACAAAATCAGTTTAGAAACAAAATTTAAAAGTAACTACATATAAAGCAGGATATTTCAGAATGGGATAAAAGGGTCAGTCATTTAGGAAAAATACAATAATTATAAACATACACCCACCTAACATCAAAACTACACAGGGAAAAATACATGGAACATAAACTGGAAAAAAAAAAAAAGGAAAAATGAAGGGAGAGGGCATTTTAAAAAATCATTGATCAAAACCAAAATGAGATTTCACCTCACACCAACTGGGATAGCTATTATTTAAAAAAAAAAATACTGGGACTAATAAGTTTTGACAAGGAGAGAAATATTTGAACCTTTTTCAATGTTGGTAGAAGTGTAAAATGCTAAAGCTGCTATTGTAGACAGTTTGATGGCTCCTCACAAAGTTAAAAATAGAGTTAATATGATTCAGCAGTTTTACTTTTGGCTATGTCTTGAGATATAAAAGTAGAATCTCAAAGGAATATTTGTATACCTATATGTGCAGAGACAATATTCACAATAGTTAACAAAGTGGAAGCAACCCAAATGTTTGGCCACAGGGAGAAGCATGGTGATATGTTCTTGTTGTGTAGTTGTCGAATCGTGTCCTACTCTGCGAAGCCATGGACTGCAGCACTCCAGGCCTCCCTGTCCCTCATGATCTTCCAAAGTTTGCCCAAGCTCATGTCCACTGCACTGGATATGGGGCACATCAATCATGCGTGATGCCATCTAGCCATCTCATCCTCTGACATCCTCTTCTCCTTCTACCCTCAGTCTTTCCAGCATCGGGGACTTTTCCAATGACAGTGGTATATACATGGAGTGAAATATTCAATCTCAAAAGGGAAGAAATTCTGATGTGTTCCAACATGGATGAACTTTGCAAATACTATGTTAAGTGTTAAAAGTCAGACAGAAGAGGACAAATGTTTACCTACCAGAATTGTGTCTTATGACAGTGTTTATTTGAAGAACTGCCAGTGTTCTCCAAAGCTGCTACATCATTTTGTTTCCTCCAGAAGTAAACACATCTATTTTTCTGATTTTTGCTTTATTTTGAATTAATTGTATAAAGATGTTTAGCTTTCATTTTGTTTCCACTCTTAGCTTGTTTATTATGCTGTATTTTAGCAGTTGTACATTTTCTATGATATCACAGTTTGCTTTCAAATAATATCACTTTGTGTATGTTATGAAATTAATTCCATTTGTTCCTTCCACTCTTTGAGCTGTATTTATTAGACATTTGAATTCTACATGATATAAACCCTCAAGATACATTTATATTAATTTATCTTTAGCTGAACTGTATTTCAAAGTATTTTTAAAAAGATGAAGAAATTGTATATTTATGATTTTATTGTATTTTGCCATCCCTAGTACTCATTTCTTTCCATGTAACAAAGTTTACAAACTGTCTCATTTTCTTCAGTTTACGGTACTTTCTTTAATATGTCTCAAAGTGCAAGTCTTCTGGAGACACACTGTCTAGGTAGTTTTTGCTCTGCAAGAGATCTTTCTTTCAGTTTAATTTCTGAATGCTGTTTTCATGGATAAAAATTCAACACTGACATATTTTGTTTTCCTGTTAATAAGTTAAAGGCATTTCATTTTCTTTGCCTTTGCGTTGTTTCTGAAAATTAAGCCGTGATTCTTACATTTTTTCCTCTGCAAATGATTTGGCTCTTCTCTGGCTGATTTTATGATTTTCCTTTTATTTTTCTTTTAATTTTGCTTTTAATTGGAGGATAGTTACTTTACAAACCATATTCTGATAGTTTCTGCCATACATCAGCATGAATCAGTCATAGGTATACATATGTCCCTGCCCTCTTAAACCCCCCCCACCCCGACCTCCCTTCCCATCCCACCCCTCTAGACTGTCACAGAGCATCAACTTTGGGTTCCCTGTGTCATACAGCAAATTTCCACTGGCCATCTATGTTACTTACATGTGGTAATGTACATATTTCAATGCTACCACTCAAATCATCCCACCTTTGCCCTCCCCCACTATATTCTAAAGTTTGTTCTCTATGGCTGATTTTCCTTTTATGACTGGACTTTCTCATTCTGAACTTGAACTGCCCTGGTAATTTTTTCTTTGTGCTTACCCTGATTCACTTTTATTAAACAGCTTTGGATTTGTGGACGTACAGCTTCCGTGAGAGTTTAAAAACTGTACAAACATTATTTCTTCAAGTATATTTGCTGCATCTTCCCTCCTTTTCTACTGTGACTCTATACACATGTATTAGCTGTATTATTTCACAGGTTTTTTGTTTTTAGTTTTTAACTGTCGAACTTCAAAATTATTTTTTGGTCTGCAGGGTCCTATCCATTGGTCCCATCCTATGATAAAAAAGTTTTTTGGTTTTTTTCCAACACTTCTATTTAATTTTTTATACCTTTTACTTCTCCTCTTTGTATGTTTCTTAATTTCTTTATGTTCTTGAGCATCTTTATACTATGTGGGTTAAAGTAGATAGAATAGTTGAACACTATAATTAAGACATGACTATTCTGGAGTTTGAATCATCACTTCAACCAGTGAGAGTTTAACATCTCCCAATCTTGTATGAATTCAAAAATTGATCATTCTAACAGTTGTTATTTTACTGGTCTTGTTTTGTCTACAAATGTATAACTTATTATTTAGTTGCAAGGGAGGAAAAATATTTTTCCTCTACCCTTATGAATTCTTGACCGGAGCCCTTTTAACAATGGATGGATTAGCAGAAGAAAAACTAATGAAAGTCTGTAAACAGTATACCTCATGTACGCATGAGAGATTCCTTGGGGAAAACAATGAGTGACTCTCAGAGTTGGCTTGGACCTCAGACGTAAAGACTATCCCTCAGTTAAAGACAGAAAAAAGGAAAGATTTGGGGCAGATCAGTTATAGGAAGGAAGGTAGTCAGAAAAAGCATGGTAAAAAAGAGCAAAGTTTGCTGGATAGTAAGTCTGTACCTTCTCCACTGGTAAGGCACTTGTCTCCATGGATTAGCCTCTATCATTCTTGGTAGAAAATAGAAGAGGGACACTTTCCTTTCGTGACTTTATATTCTGCTTTTACATAAATAGTAGAGGGCAGGGAGCTTTTCTTGCATCTGCTTATTTTCAAAGACCTTCAGAAAAAACAATCCTCAAGCCAAAAGGCAAAGTGTTAGTCAGTCAGTCTTCTGAACCACCATCACTGGTTACAGCCTAAACTTAAGGAGATATCTAAGAAGAATTCTGGAACTGTTGCTCCCTGTAGCTTTCTTCTCACAGGTATTTTTCCTGAATAATTCCTGGCTCCCTTGAACTCTGATATATGCTTTCCTTATTTCATTAAGATTTCCATGTTCAACAAATTCCCCTTGAAGCATAAAGTGCCTCCATACAGAAAGAGCTATCATAGAGGTGATATTTGCTCAGTTCAGAGATTTCATCAACTGCCTGTTGGCCAATATAAAAATGGACATTTCATATATTTTGTCTAATTATTTTAACTGCTTATGGTGGGTGTAAATGCCCTGTATTTGTTATTTTTTATATTTTTAAAGCATTGTACATTGGGCATTATTAATTTATATTGTAAAAGACTTTGAAATCTGCGTCTTTCCTCAGAAAACGGTTGATTTTGTCATAATGTACAGTTTCTTTACGGGTGATCACTTCTAACCGTGTATTCTTGGTTTTATCATGTCAGGAAACATTTCTGAAAGCCTAGAATGTTACACAAGTCCCTCTATGTTCAAAGGATTCAATTTTCAAATTATGTTTCCCCTTGGATCTTATTAGGGTTTTGTTTTATTGTCTAATTCCTTAAAATACACTGCTTTATCTTCTACGTACAGATTTGTAGGTACCTATGATGAGAGGACTACTCCAAAATCAATTGCTCCATCATAAATAGAATGCATAGAATTTTACAGTGGCTTGTTATGCATCATTATTTTAGCAAGAGTCAACTAAATCCAGCACCCTCCCTATACACAATGATACAATGTACTTTACATAGCAGATCACAAATAAAGCTTTGTGGCAATGATTTGTTGTTATCTTACTATCCCCTATTACATCGTACACTTAAGGAGAGCAAAGATACTGTTTAATTTTCTTGCTTTTATAACTTGGGCAATTAGCACAATTCTGGACAAAATAGATGCTTCAAAGTATGTGTTGATATCCATTGACAGAATAGAAGGTTTCAAGCAGTTTAGGCAGACACCGACACTTGGAATTTTACAAATGCATCTCCTCTAATAGCACAAAATGCTTTAAATACAAGAGTATTAAGAAGGTCAAAGCTGAGAGTTAACCTCACTGTTCTTTATAAATAAAAAGATTTTACTTCTCTCAGCCATAGGGCTTTTTTCATTTTCATAAATCAAAAGTAGCATACTTAACATTTGCTACCTCCAGCTTTAAACGCCACTTTTATGCCAGCTATTTAAAATATATAAAATTAGATCTGAACAAAGCCATACAAACTAAATACCCACTGAGGAAGTGTGGATGAGGGCACACTAAAAATGCTTGAAAAGGATGACTATAAACCATCATTATAACTAGAAGTATTATTATTTTGTGTGATATGGCAATGCAAAGTTTCTGATGCCTAACTGAGCAAATTAGTTAACCTCTCTATGGCTATATCTTATCTACAAAACCAAGCAATTAGATAGTCGACATACACATTTGCTTGCTTGCTTTCAGTTCTGTAATGCTGTCACAGTTAAGACAACCTAATTTATTACTGGAGAGAAGTAGTTTGCCTTCTGGCAAAAATCCTTCTTGCTTACTAGCAAAGATTTTAAAACTCTACTTGCATTTGGCCCTAACAATTTTTCCTTATAATGCTTAGACTCCTTTTAGAGCACAAAAAATTTTCTACTTCAATGTTTTTACTAGTATTTTTTATATTAGTTGTATTACTCCTTAGGAAACCAACTAATTCATCTTAAATAAAATTTTCATTGTGTCAATTTTTATGAAAGAATATGAAGATCTTGTAAAAACTCTATTTGTCCAGTGACTCTATCATCTACATCTACCCCAGACCATTAATAATTATATATCATCAACAAAATATTTGCATTTAACAAATGTAACACTTAACAAGTATTGCTAAGAAAACAGAATATTTTCCTTTATGGAAATGACTCCTCTGAAATAACTTACGCATATCTGATGAACATGTTAGTGGTGGGGTCATTGCAATAATGACTCAAAGGACATGAGTTTGAGCAAACTCCAGGAGACAGTTAAGGACAGGGAAGCCTGGTGTGCTGCAGTTCACTGGGGTTGCAAAGAGTTGGACTCGGCTGAGGGACTGAACAACAACACATTGCGATAAGCAATATTTTGATGGTTTATTAGTCCTTCTTGATTTTCAGTAGCTTTCTTCTAATTCTCTCCTGAGAGTAAATAACATTAAACCTGAAAACTCTCTTGAAATCAGAAAGAAGTAATCAGGGTAGGTTAGATGAATTACTTGAGATAAGATTTTTGAGATTACTGTGGCTGGAAAGAAATGGAGAAGACAAAATAGATGATTCCACTCTAGCAAAATGTGTGCTAATGATTCTTTTAGAAACACACAGGAGAGTAACTTCATATCAAAATACTGCATTATATGACAAATTATAACACTTTTTAAAATACAAATTTGCAAATTTTTAAAATTTTGTTAAAAATTAGACATTGGATATCTTGGTTTTATCTTTCTACAAATATATGCACATGTGCATGTTTCTTAGTGTTTGAATTCACAGCTTCAATTAATAGTATACACTGTAAATCTGCTCGTATCCCATCTCTAAAAACTAGAAAGACTCTCAAATGCCACACGGCTTTTCTTTTAAAAGAAATTCAAACATACCAAGTTGCAAAAACCAGTACAAAGCACTTCTCTGCCATTCACTTAACTTCCCAAATGTTGCATCTTATGTAACCACTGGAAAAGTAGCAAAACCAGAAAATTGACATTAAGAGAATGCTAATTCATCTACAGATTTAATCAAATTTGACCCATTTTTGGACTCCTGCCATTTTTTTCCTAGTCCAGGGTCCAATCCTGTGTCCCATGTGTTGAGTACAGTTTTCTGCCTATTTAGTTTCTTCTTATCAAGGAGTTTTTCCATCTTCACTATCTATCATGACTATGATATATTTTTTAAAGTACTGGCTTATTATTTCTTTAGTTATTTCTGTTACATATATCACTTTGACATAATAATGGGACAATGAGGATATCAACAAATTTTTATAAACTTTGCATAGGTTCTGGGATACCTATATTAGCAACATTTATACACACACATATACTCTAAGAAGGATTGTCATCTTGTTTATTTGATAACGCTTTCCACATAATTTACTAAATCAAATAAACCCAATCAGTCTAAGATCTCTCTGTTACAAGATGAGAGACAAATCCTTTGAGACATCCCAGGGGCGCTCTGGGAAATTTCAGTTTGTTCAAGAACAAAAGGTTCCATTTAGATTTTTATTTGGGAAAGTCATCAAAAATGTCAAAAAAGTTTAACCATTTGGTTAAATAGAATCACTGACCATTATAAAACAATATTTAGCTATCTATTTAACCAAAGTGAGGAAAAATTTTAAAGGCAAATACTGAAGGTTAAACGGTTGTGAACAAATGTTAGGTCTCTTAATGCTGAGAATGCCCACTTGTCCTAAGTAATCAGAAACAGATTTATTTTGATAAAATGCAGATTATTTGTTTTCTAGTCAAATAAACTCAAAAGATAAAGAAAAATGTTTTACTATCTCTTATTTAGAATATACCAGTAAGTCAATAAATCCCTGTAATTTTAACAGAGAAATAAAAGGAAATTGCAATCTTGCATCAGTATATGATTAATAGTAAAGCTAATTTTTAAAAATCAAATCTTTATAAACAAACCTATCCAAAAGTGAAAACTAGGAAGGATGCACTTGTGAACTACAGAAGGTATTTTTAATAGGCCAAAATATCTTCAGTTCCTCTGTACTAAAATGTGAAAAGTAGATAAATGTACATTTATATTCAGAAATTAATGTTGTGGTATTTCATCTTATTTAGAAATGATCTAGATATTCAATGAATATTCATTATTTAACTTAATTTGGTAGAGCTTTAAGGTTTCAAGTCATCAGAAAGATTTTTCAGATGAATTTCAATAGACATAAAACATAATTATGGTTGAAAAGCTCATTTAGAAACTGTTATCCCACTTATATCTATTTAATTAACTTGTTCTTAAAAATTATGCTTGAATAACCCATGAAAATTTCATGAGGCATTAAACAAAGCAAGTTATCATCTTCAGTTACTTTCCTGTTAACAAATAAGGCAAGTTATCAACAATATCATAGAAGCAAGGAACCTAAAAGTTAAACATATAGTTCTTCCTTTTTTTTTTTTTTTTTACTGCTGCTTTTGGCATGCATTGAGCAATTTAGGCAAAACTGAGCAATTTTAGCAAAATACACTTTACTTTTAGGTTGGATTTATAGTTTTACAATTTTTCACATCTCACAGAGGCATCATACATAAGCTTAGCTTACCTGGGTAGAAAAAATATGTATGTCTTCATTACACTTAATGCTAACAAGTTTGGAGACACACCCGTTTTCTTATTATACTGACAATTTTAAAACTAGCTTTATTTATCACAGATTATCTCAGACCATGTGAACTTCAAAAAATGGAGGTTGTTTCTATATTTCCAACTGTCCTAGAAGTACTTAATTTATATAAGTGCTCATTAATTTTTTAGCCAATTAAATGAAACTCCTCTAAGGGGTTTTAAGATTAATTTGGTGATACCATCTGCAGAGAGCATAACACTACACATCTACAACATACACATACATAAAGAGACATACAAAACACATAGACAGATACAGACATCCTAAGGTTTTCATTTTTAAAATGCAACTATGAGTCAATAAAACATAGGACTCCATGATTAAAAGTCTGCCTGTCAGCACCAGAGACACTGGTTCAGTCACTTGTCCAGGAAGATCTCACGTGTCTGAACCAAGCCCATGTGCCACAATCGCTAAGCCAGTGCTCAGGAGCCGGGGAGCCAGGCCTACTGAGCCCACTTGCGGCATAAAATGCAACTATGAGTCAATAAAACATAGGATCCATGATTAAAAGTCTGCCTGTCAGCACCAGAGACACTGGTTCAATCACTTGTCCAGGAAGATCTCACGTGTCTGAACCAAGCCCATGTGCCACAATCGCTAAGCCAGTGCTCAGGAGCCGGGGAGCCAGGCCTACTGAGCCCACTTGCGGCAACTGCTGAAGCCTGAGAGCTCAAGAGCCTGTGCTCCGCAGCAAGAGAAGGGCCCTCTATGAGAAGCCTGTGCACCATAACTAGAGAGTAGCGCCTGCTCACCGGAACTAGAAAAAAGCCTGCAGAGCAGCTAAGACCCAGCACAGCCAAATAATAAATAAATAAGATTATTTTTTTAAACAACGGAGTAATACAAACTCACTGATTTAAAAACACTTTACATTGTTACCTGAATTCTTTTCCTTGTTAATGGGACAAGTTAAAATTAACTGCTTAATATCAGGGCTAATGCTTTTTTATTGACATTTGTAGAGAAGGCTTTTCAAGACTCTGCCTCGTGGCTCGGCGGTAGAGAATCAGCCTGTAATGAATGAGACTTCCAGGAGACGCAGTTTCAATCCTCGGGTCAGGAGGAGGAAATGACTACTCATTCCATAATTCTTGCCTGGAGAATCCTATGGACAGAGGATCCTGGCGGGCTACAGTCCACGAGGTTGCAAAGAGTCAGACATGACTGAGCACAAACATGAGATGGAATCTACAGAGGCCGTGGGCAATCTTCCAGGCAAGTGACCAAGGGGACATCAAGCAGTTCTCTGAATGTCTCTAAAGCCGTCTAAGAAGATAAAACACCCAATCTATTTCTAATTAGCCTTTTTCTTTTTCATCTTCAGGTAGTTGTGTTCAGAGGTTTCTTAAAAACCCCCAGTGAAGGGTATGGGACCTACAGTTAAAAGGACTGTTGGAAGCTAAGGGAATGAAGCGGAAAAGAGATGATGTGGCAGGGATAGACCCAGTGACGAAGGAGGTAGGAATTTGAAAGCAGGCATATCAAGGGGTTCAAAGGAACTGAATGGATGATCTAAGGTGGCAATGGAGAGAAAGAAGAGAAGCAGCAGTAAGACGGAAGAGATCTCAGGGTATTCAGTTTGGAGAGATCTTCAGTTTCCCAAAGAAGGTGATAAAGGTCAAAATTACCCTGAGTGAAATCATGCCAACAAAAAAGAGGTGGATAGAATTGCCAGAACATATAGTGAGCAAGGGTTTGAGAAGGGGGTTTTAGTTAACTCAAAATTTCCCATGGGAAGAACAGAATCAAATAAAGAGAACAGAGATTCTTTTAAAAAATAGCTCCTATTAGTTTCTGGATATCAGCTTCCAATTAGTCCACTTCTGACCGTAGAACTCATACACACACACACACACACACACACACACACACACACACACATTTATACACATACATACATATACCCATACACACACATACATCCTTTCAAAAATCTTGTAATCAGTATTTAAGACAAGCAGTAAATATTCCTGGCAGTACTGAATTCTTTTTCTAAGTTATATTTATTGAGTGACTCAAAACCAAAGCTAATAGCCATTTTCTTTATTTATTTGACAATTTATGCAACAGATTTCTCCAAAGAGGGTACAAAAGAAGCAATCTTCCTAAGATTCACAATCACATCCAAAGGTAGCATGAAGAAAGACCTAGAAAATCTCCCTTGAGAGCTGGCAATGATGTGTAATATATTAGACTGTTATTGGGATGTACCCCAAATCTCTGTTTGACCATATTCTTGGGGTTCCCAACATGATTGTTGACCTCATAAACATAAAAACTGACAAACTGCCTGCTCTGAGAGGCAGAAAGACATGCCAAACTTTCAGGCATGAGTGCACGCACACGCACGTGCGCGCACACACACACACACACACACACACACACACACACACACAGAGGCATGCATGGGTATACACAGACAAGAAAGCAGTACTTGTCCCTGGAAGGGAAAACATAACCAGTGGGTATCCCAAAGCCACAATTCAAAGAACTACTTTTTTACAATTCTCTTCCTCTTTGTCTAAATTTGAAAGGAAACGACAATATAAAATTGTCACCTTTGATTCTCACTGGGCTCGACAGGCAGAGACTCAAGCGAGTTGATCTTACCTTTCACAGTGTCTGCTAGTTTTCCCAGGATCCCAACTGCAGGCTCCAGAGCAAGTGGGCTGTCTCGGCCCTGCTTTTGTTGTCACCAGATACTGTGAGGGAGGAAAAAATATCTTTACCCTTTACTCTTAAAAACTGAGATCCCTGGAACAAAAGAACAATTAATAAGAAAAAAGCATATAAATCTATTTGATGTAATTTTTATCTAACATTGAAGCCTTCATGAGCAAATGAAGATCCAAAGACACAGTTAGGTCTGAATGCTTTTGTAAGAGTTTTGATGAGGAATGGAATATCCTGGAAAGATGTGATAGGACAAAGATTACACGCTAAGCATAGTCAGCTGGGGCCAACTTCCTTCTTGAGGCTCGGTCATCAGCCTCCTCTCTCTATCCCTTCATCTTCAGCCTTAAGAATGCTCCTTTCCTTCAGGTACAAGAAGGTCACCTTTCCCATGAATCTTTTATGACTGCATCAAGAGATTATCAGAAAGTTCTTCCTAGTTTTTATGACCTGCCTCTTGGGAAAACTGCAAAGTCCTCTTTTCACATACCATTTACTAAATCCCTTTAGCTTCAAGTTTCAATATGCCAAAGGGTCATATTATAACATGGTGTGTCCTAAACCATAATCAATACCCCTCAACAGGAAATACAACAATAATCTGTACACAAAAGATTCACTGGCAGTTTTTGGTTAGAGTGATGTTCAGTTAGCTTGTTCTTGCTTTTCGTTCAATGCTTTGTTGGTTTCTAACTTAAATAAAGTAGTTGTGTGTGCTCAGTCATGTCCAACTTTTTGTGGCCCCATAGACTGCAGCCCACTGGGCTCCTCTGCCCATGGAATTTTCCAGCAAGAATACTGGAGTGGGTAGCGTTTCCCTTCTCCAATAGTCACTAGAACCAATTTTAGTTTGCTATCTTAATTATACTTTTGAGGGGTAAAATATAATTAACTAGAAAAGTGCTAATGTCTTCTCACAGTTAATGCCAAAGCTGAAATAAATGTCAAACTGCTGCATGAACTGAGTATAAGCCAAAGAAGACAAAACAAAGACGTGTCTCTGAGAATTAACCCTACAAAAGGATCCTTTTGTAGGATTGACTGAGTGATCCATTTGTATTGGAGTGAAGGTAAACATACTCACCCCACAAACACTATTGAAAAGGGGAGAGAGAGAGAATGTGTCTGTGTGTTTTATTGGGAAGACTGTCTGTGCATATATGTGTGTGCATATAGGGGTAGAAGGAAGTCTGCTTTCTTCTATAAAGAAAAAGTGTATCTATACTGAAAAGATTTCATTAGTTTGAAATCTGTTTGGGACACACTGACTAAGAATAATGGAGCTATTAACTGCTCCTGTGAGAACTTGGGACAACTAATTAAAGCATAATTTGAACCCTCCAAACTCTTGTTACAAGTCAAATATCACATAAAATCTGTCTTTTGGAAAAACACAGAAATGTATTCCAATTCAGCATTTCAAATACAGAAATGTAGACTGTTCAAGGATTGAACAATGATTGATTGCTCTTTCTTCCATAAAGTCACTAATGGTTATATTGGTCTAAAGAGCTGCTTAGATAAAACAATTATTTAAAAAACCTGTATGTAATATTGCAATTTACAAGATATATATATGCATGATATAGATATATACAGTATATATATATAGTCATCATTTTTGCTTCTGTCACAGAGCTCCTAAAGCTCTTGGAATTTCCCAGGTGCTATTCTTAGTCACTCAGTTGTGTCTGACTCTTTGCAGTCCCACAGACTGTAGCCCACCAGGCTCCTCTGTCCATGGGGAGTCTACAGGCAAGAATACTAGAGTGGGTTGCCATGCCCTCCTCCAGGGGATCTTCCCAACCCAGGTATCAAACCCATGTATTTCCTAGGTAGTGAGAGCATTAAAGGTATCTTTTATTGTGGTATCACAATTGTGGCTGGTGGCCCAGACAGTAAAGAATCCACCTATAATGTGGGAGACCTGGGTTCAATCCCTGGGTTGGAACGGCTACCCAGATCCCTGGAGATTTGGGGAGAGTGACATGCACGGAGAGGGCGTGGAAGCTCTGAGCCCTTTCCCTGTGAAGGAAAGTCAAATTTGTCATCCCAAAATATTTCCCTTTAGTGTGAGAATTATTTTGAAGTAAAAGCAAGAAAACCCTGCAAACTCAAGAAAAATTTTACCTGTTTCTTGCAAGTGTGCTGTTCTCAGTCATGTCTGACTCTTTGCGATCCCAGAAGCCCATCAGGCTCCTCTGTCCATGGGATTTTCCTGGCAAGAATATTGGAGTGGGTTGCCATTTCCTACTCCAGGGGATCTTCCCAACCCACAAATCGCCCTGCCTCTCTCGCATCTTCTGCACTGGCAGGTAACTTCTTTACCAACTGTGCTACTCTTTCTTAATTGCCTAAAATAATTTAGGTAGGTGTCTTGGCCCCAGAAGAGAGCAATTACTAGAGTTGTTTTTTTTTTTTTTTCCAATGTGAATGACTTATTTGTATGTCAGAGCAGACATCTAATTACCAACCATCTGCTCTTCTTCTTATCCCATGAATTACCCTCTTCCCTTGTGAAGCCCCAGGCCCCTATCTCATTCATGCTCAGGATGGCAGATAAGGCTCAATTGTTTGACTTGTCCTTGAATCTCATTGTCTTCATAGCACTCCCTTGTGTGCATAATTAAATTCATTTTTCTCTTGTTAATCCATCTTATGTTGATTTGGTTATTAGGTCAGCCAAAGAACCCAGAGGTATAGGATTTCCTCCCCAACACGCCATGCCTTGCCCTATGCATCTCTTCCATCTAGTTTTCCCTAAGCTGTATCCTTTCATAATAAATGGATAAATCTAGTAAGGCAAAATGTCCTCTGAGTTCTATGAGCTGCTCGAGCAAACTAATCAAAACCAAAGAGGTGACCACTGATTATCCTATCTGTAGTTGGCCAGTCAGAAGCCCAGGTAACACTTGAACTTGTAACTGGATTCTGAGGTGTGGAAAGCAGGCAGCTTTGTAGGACTGCACCCTTAACCTGAAGGACCTGATTCTATCACCAAGTAGATAATGTCAGAATTGAACTGAATTGTAAGACACTCCACTTACGTCAGAAAATTGCTTATAGACTGGTGAACACAAGTTGGAAGTTGAGTAACCAGAACGTTTACTGTAGAATTCTCTGTATTCGGATTTTCCAGATTGGTACATAGAAATGATCTGTTCTTAAAAACAACATACAAACAAACAAAAATTTCTCTGTAGTAATAAAGATGATATATGGAAATCTTAGAGATGTTTCACACATGAATTTGCAATTGCACAATTAGCAGAAAGCATTATAAGATAGTCCTTAGCATATGAGATTCCATTTATATATTTTCTTATCTTTTTTGCTAACTCCTATAATGTGTTCTAAATTCATCACCATTTTCATGCAAGTGGAAAATAATTAAGAATAAGCCCTCCAGTGTACAAATCAGTCACAGGTTCTTGATTCTTGAAACGACAACTGAAATGAGATAAGACTAGGCACTTAATGGTATTTTCTTTCAAATGTATCTAATTCAATCCCCCAATTAATATAACGCTGCATTTATATTTCCTTAGAGTTTAAATGTACAATCTATGACTAGCATGGAGGCAGTATAATACAGAGAAAAGAATAGTGAATTTGGAGTCAGAAATGGATTTAAGCACTATCTCTGACCCTTAATTCCCTTGGATAAGTTACTTAACCTCCCTGGGTGTTAAGACTCTTCTTTCATAAAACGACAATACTACATGTGCACAGGGTTATTACAGCAACTAATGACAGTGCACCTGAAATCATCTTATAAAAAAATTTAATGCTGTGGCACAGTTTAAATAGGTCTTCATTTTTTCCAGTATATGCTCTTTACGAAAGCAATAACAGAGATACTTTCTAAGGATCTTGTGCTCAGTGGATGAGAAAGAATTAGCAGGCCTGCCAGTGAATGCCTTCGTCTGGGGGAATATCAAAAAAGAAAACATAACCTGGTCAATAGCTCTTAAATATGCAAATGGTAGATTTCTTGGTAAAGACACAAATACTATGTAGTACCAGAAGGGTCCATATCTACAGAATATTTTTAGTGAGCTATATTTGGTTCATCTTGGACTGCTTATAGATAATAAACAAAAAAAAATGAAAAAAGATGTAGATTTCCTGAAATCTAGGAAATGCATGCTATTTAAATATCAGAGTAAGGTGGCATATTCCATTCTTTCATAACCTCAAGGTTTTAACCATTTTGAGTTATATACACACACATACATACATACATGGTGTCTTCTTTTGTTAAAGAAGCATAAGAGAACTTAATTTGCCAAGAAATAAAGCATAAACAGTGTTGAATTCCCATTCTTCTCTGCTTCACCTGTGCCTCTCCACTAGTGGTATCTATGAAATTACAGTAAACATTGCTCTAAGATCTTTACATCTTCTAAGTCTGCATTAGCAATTTAATTATTTGTCTATCTCTCACAGGTTTAAAAATTTGTTTTGACATGATCATTATCCACTCATTTGCTCAAGCTAGAAACCACCAACCATCTGCTCTTCTTCTTATCCCATGAATTACCCTCTTCCCTTGTGAAGCCCCAGGCCCCTATCTCATTCATGCTCAGGATGGCAGATAAGGCTCAATTGTTTGACTTGTCCTTGAATCTCATTGTCTTCATAGCACTCCCTTGTGTGCATAATTAAATTCATTTTTCTCTTGTTAATCCATCTTATGTTGATTTGGTTATTAGGTCAGCCAAAGAACCCAGAGGTATAGGATTTCCTCCCCAACACGCCATGCCTTGCCCTATGCATCTCTTCCATCTAGTTTTCCCTAAGCTGTATCCTTTCATAATAAATGGATAAATCTAGTAAGGCAAAATGTCCTCTGAGTTCTATGAGCTGCTCGAGCAAACTAATCAAAACCAAAGAGGTGACCACTGATTATCCTATCTGTAGTTGGCCAGTCAGAAGCCCAGGTAACACTTGAACTTGTAACTGGATTCTGAGGTGTGGAAAGCAGGCAGCTTTGTAGGACTGCACCCTTAACCTGAAGGACCTGATTCTATCACCAAGTAGATAATGTCAGAATTGAACTGAATTGTAGGACACTCCACTTACGTCAGAAAATTGCTTATAGACTGGTGAACACAAGTTGGAAGTTGAGTAACCAGAACGTTTACTGTAGAATTCTCTGTATTCGGATTTTCCAGATTGGTACATAGAAATGATCTGTTCTTAAAAACAACATACAAACAAACAAAAATTTCTCTGTAGTAATAAAGATGATATATGGAAATCTTAGAGATGTTTCACAAATGAATTTGCAATTGCACAATTAGCAGAAAGCATTATAAGATAGTCCTTAGCATATGAGATTCCATTTATATATTTTCTTATCTTTTTTGCTAACTCCTATAATGTGTTCTAAATTCATCACCATTTTCATGCAAGTGGAAAATAATTAAGAATAAGCCCTCCAGTGTACAAATCAGTCACAGGTTCTGATTCTTGAAACGACAACTGAAATGAGATAAGACTAGGCACTTAATGGTATTTTCTTTCAAATGTATCTAATTCAATCCCCCAATTAATATAACGCTGCATTTATATTTCCTTAGAGTTTAAATGTACAATCTATGACTAGCATGGAGGCAGTATAATACAGAGAAAAGAATAGTGAATTTGGAGTCAGAAATGGATTTAAGCACTATCTCTGACCCTTAATTCCCTTGGATAAGTTACTTAACCTCCCTGGGTGTTAAGACTCTTCTTTCATAAAACGACAATACTACATGTGCACAGGGTTATTACAGCAACTAATGACAGTGCACCTGAAATCATCTTATAAAAAAATTTAATGCTGTGGCACAGTTTAAATAGGTCTTCATTTTTTCCAGTATATGCTCTTTACGAAAGCAATAACAGAGATACTTTCTAAGGATCTTGTGCTCAGTGGATGAGAAAGAATTAGCAGGCCTGCCAGTGAATGCCTTCGTCTGGGGGAATATCAAAAAAGAAAACATAACCTGGTCAATAGCTCTTAAATATGCAAATGGTAGATTTCTTGGTAAAGACACAAATACTATGTAGTACCAGAAGGGTCCATATCTACAGAATATTTTTAGTGAGCTATATTTGGTTCATCTTGGACTGCTTATAGATAATAAACAAAAAAAAATGAAAAAAGATGTAGATTTCCTGAAATCTAGGAAATGCATGCTATTTAAATATCAGAGTAAGGTGGCATATTCCATTCTTTCATAACCTCAAGGTTTTAACCATTTTGAGTTATATACACACACATACATACATACATGGTGTCTTCTTTTGTTAAAGAAGCATAAGAGAACTTAATTTGCCAAGAAATAAAGCATAAACAGTGTTGAATTCCCATTCTTCTCTGCTTCACCTGTGCCTCTCCACTAGTGGTATCTATGAAATTACAGTAAACATTGCTCTAAGATCTTTACATCTTCTAAGTCTGCATTAGCAATTTAATTATTTGTCTATCTCTCACAGGTTTAAAATTTGTTTTGACATGATCATTATCCACTCATTTGCTCAAGCTAGAAACCCTGGGAATTGTCTTCAATATTATCGGTATTATTTTTTTCTACATTCTCACCACACTGTCTAATCAATGATCATGTCCTAGCAATTTTAATTCTGTCTTAAATGAAATTATACATCTCTGCTATTGCCCAAAGGCTAAGATATCCTCATCTCATTTGTAGGTGAAGGGATAGCTTCAAGATGGTAGTTCAGGTGGTAAAGAATCCACCTGCAATTCAGGAGACGTTGGTTCGATTCCCGGATCAGGAAGGTCTACTGCAGAAGGGGTAGGCTACCCACTCCAGTCTTCTTGGGCTTCCCTGGTAGCTCAGCTGGTGAAGATTCTGCCTGCAATGAGGGAGACCTGGGTTCGATCCCTGGGTACGGAAGATCCCCTGGAGAAGGGAATGTCTGGCCTGGAGAATTCCATGGACTATGTAGTCCATGGGTGTCACAAAGAGTCCGACACTACTGAGCAACTTTCATTTGTTTCACTACCCCTGGTGCCCTCTCCTTCTATCCAGTTTCACCTCTCTGCTCAGATCCTCTCTGTTTCCAATTGCTTTCCTTCTAAAGACCAACAGCTTTATCATTTCTTCTGCTACAGCCCTCTCTAACTTCATTCTCTGTGATCCAGTTTCCCCAATTTCAATATTGCTCCTCAATCTTCTCAAGATGTTCTCATCCCAAGATTTGAACATGGGCTTTTTCCTCTGTCCGGAACATTTTTCCTGACAAAAATATCTTACATCTTTCTTTAAATTTGGCTTTCTCCTGTAAGATTCTTCTGAACTAGAAATTCTGTTGCATAATCTTATGACTTTCTTTCCCTCATTAGAGACTTGACAGGAAGCTATAAGTAACTGGATGATGACTTGTGCAACATCTTTTTTCTCACTTTCTTTTGTACTGCAAGCTCTGAGAGGGTAAGAATAGTATTCTTCTCTTCATTGTTATAACACAAGGGCTCAACACAGTAATTAACAAAGGGACAGCTCAGAAAGGTTCTCTGAAGAATGTTACAGTTCAATTCCAGGTGATGAAAGAACAATAGCTACTGTATATTTCTAGATATTAAAGATATTATTATCCCCTGTTCTTTTCTTGTAGATTGCAGTTTTGATTTTTAAAGTGCTACAGTACAATTCTATTTTCGTGATGAATTAATGAATGTAGTGTTCTTACAAGGTGAATGTCAAGGCTCAAATAAAGAGGCAAGTCCTCTGGGTGTTCAGTAAAGAAAGCTGTTGAGCATGAAAATTATAAAGTATTTTCCTTTTCCTGAGAAAGAAATATGAAACCCTGAGAGATCACTGACCCTCACAGAAGTTAAACAGGAAATACAAAGTTACAGATGGATGTAGGGTGCCCTACACCATAATTTCACAAGTTGCTAAGGGTTACCTTGTCATGTAAATCAAGTATATTCTAAATAATATTCTGATTAGCATTGATCTTCAATTCAGAATTGCATTTTAAAATTCTTACTTCCTGCTCTGCACAGTTTTTGAGTCTGTATGTGTGCTCAGTCATGTCTGATACTTTGCAACCCCATGGAGTGTAGCCCTCCAGGCTTCTCTGTCTATGGAATTTTCCAGGAAAGAATACTGGAGTGGGTTGCTATTTCCTACTCCAGGGCATCTTTCAAACCTAGGGGTCTAAACTGCATCTCTTGAATCTCCTGTATTGGCAAGAGTATTATTTACCACTGTGCCACCTGCGAAGCCCTCTTTGAATCTGTAGGTTGATGCTAATATTTCAGGCCATTATTATTCAAAGATAAAGGAAGGTATCTGAAGAAAATGACTATATGAATGCAATCAGTTTTTAGCAGAAGAAATAAAAATCTGCTTCTCAAAGATTCTCCTGGATTTTAACAAACTTCAAGGTATGGCATGATGATGATGATGATTTAGTAGCTAAGTCGTGTCCGATTTTTGCGACTCCGTGGACTATAGTCCACAGAGTTTCTCTGTCCATGGAATTCTCCAGGCAAAAACACTGGAGTGGGCTGCCATTCCTTCTCCAGGGGATCTTCCCAACTCAGGAATCAAACCTGGGTCTCCTACACTGCAGATTCTTTACAGAATGAGCTGTGAGGGAAGCTCAAGGTATGGCATAAATATGTGTAAACAAGACAAAGGAGCTGCTTCAACTGGATTTAACATCCATTTCACTGCCTGGGAAGATTGATGGATTTTGACTTATGCCACTTTGACTTATGTCACTTATGGAAAGATTTCCATAGGTTGATTACCATGTTGAGTTTGCTTAAGTCATCCAGAAAACTTTGGTTTTATAAATTGATATACTCATATTAATTAAGGGCTTCCCTAGAAATTCAGTGGTAAAGAACCTGCCTATCAATGCAGGAGACACAGGTTGAATCCCTGGGTTGGGAAGATACCTGGAGAAGGAAATGGCAACCCACTCCAGTATTCTTGCCTGGGACATACCATAGACAGAGGAGCCTTTCAGGCTACCATCCACGGGGTCACAAAGGACACGACTTAATGACTAAACAACATCAACAACTCATATTAATTACTCATAACCTTTCTCCTTTTGTTGTAGGTAAGTGCATATATCATTAAATATATAATATTTGAAAGCTTTAATGTGTTATAGAAAAAATTATGATAGAATTGCACTTATGCTAAATACCTTCAGACACAAATAAGCAGTAAGTAACATATTAGGTGAAAACACATATGTGCATTTGCTAATCACTATATCAATATCCAAATATTGTTAGATGGTAATGTCATCTTAACTGTTAAATCATCAAAACATTTTATAACATTGGTTTTGAAAATTCCTTTTTAATTATAACCAATACTTCACCTTTCTAAGCAAAACACATTAATAAGTACTTTTTGTTTTTGATTACTTGACATGGGCCCTCATGAACTTCAATATATTATACAACAAATGATAATGTTTATAGGAATCTGGGCTGCCAAATGAATGGGTCCAGAATTTGCCACAATGGCATAAAAAATATTTTGAGCTGAAGACATCTGATTATCAACAAATGGAGGAAGAAGCTTTCTCTAAAGTTCCCTTATTACCTAAAAACAGATCCTCTCCAAAAAAGAACTCAATTGTCCTAAATTCCCTCCCCTAGAGTTTTATTCCCCAGGGAAGATTGCCTCTTACCAGAGGAGAGGAAAGAAGACGGCATCATGCCCAGACAGATATGGACATAAATATATCACAGCTCTCATCTATTTTCCTGAGGACTCATTTATCTTTCGTAAATGTCACTTACTTTCCTTTAAGTAGCCTTTTTCCCCTCTTTCTTTCTATTAAGATGTTATATTTGCTCTCAAATCTCACTGATATTTGGGGTAGTCATTTCTTCCTGTGACATTCCTGTATATTTAAAATTAAAAATAGATGTGCACTCTCTATCCTGTTAATTTATCTGTTATCAGTTTAATTCACATGCCCCCAGAAGCTAAACCTAGGAGGATCAGGAAAAAGATTTTTCTCTCCTACACCAGTACTATTGGCCATTCTCTACATGGCCCAAATTACTTGAATTTTAAGACCTTATTCTGCTGATTCCTTAAATATTTCTTTCCTCTTCCTTTCCTCCTTTCTTCCTTCACTTTCTCCCTCCCTCCTTCCTTTCTTCCTTCCTTTTTCCTATTTCTCAGCTCTTTGTCATTGTCACTGCTCTATCTATGTCTCTTTATATTTCTCCCACATTAGGTTTGTTCAGTTGTTTGGACTTTTTTGTTGTTGCTGTTACTTGTGGGATCTCAGTTCCCAGACCAAGGATTGAACCCCAGCCATGGATGGCATGAAGGACCAAATTCTAACCACGAGACCACCAGGGAACTCCCAAGGTTCCGTTTATCTGCCACAGTCAATTTTCACTTCTTGCCATCAACAGTATAACTGCCTGTACTTTAATCTTCCCAGAACTGAGAAAACAACTGGCCCTATATTTTAGACTTATTTCTACAAAGAGGCTAAAAAGGTTTTACCTGAAGTATCTTAATAAATTCTTCTGTAAGTAAAGGGCATGGATTTTAGTGTAGAGCCCTCATAACTCTTCAGAAGACATTTTTTTTCCTTCTGGATTTGACATCTGTTTCAGGTAATTTATGGGGATACAAATGTTTTCTAGATAAGGGAGGCAATGTAAATTAAAGATATATGTGGATGTTTAGATAATTTTGTCATTTTATGTAATTACATACACATATATACAAGTATAAATATTATATGTGTGTGCACATCTATATCAATGAGTTTTTAGTGAAAGGAACAGTGAAATTAATTCATCCGTTTCTTTTGGTACTGCTATTTTGAATCTAATCATATGTCTGAATCTACTTCTTCAGTAATAGTTCATTCTGCTGCTGCTAAGTCGCTTTAGTTGTGTCCGAACTGTGCATAGCTCATGATAATTCTGTTTTAGAGTACAAGAACTTTTGCATCAATTTAGTCATAATCATAAAATTGACTATCAATGGAACAAACACTGACATAATTAATTTCATGCTAAAACTAAATTATTTCATTGACAATATGTAGCTCAACTTATATAAAGTACTTTTCAGTTAGAATGTATTTCTTCAATCTAGTAGCTTCTAAGCATGGCACTAGCTAGTAAGGAACCAAGATTAACTGATAAAGTCTCTGAAGTTTAGGTGTTAATTGGGGATTCAGTTCAGTTGCTCAGTCGTTTCCGACTCTTTGTGACCCCATGAATCACAGCACTCCAGGCCTCCCTGTTCATCACCATCTCTGGGAGTTCACTCAGACTCATGTCCATCGAGTCCGTGATGCCATCCAGCCATCTCATCCTCGGTCGTCCCTTTCTCCTCCCGCCACCAATCCCTACCAGCATCAGAGTCTTTCCGATGAGTCAACGCTTCGCATGAGGTGGCCAAAGTACTGGAGTTTCAGCTTTAGCATCAGTCCTTCCAAAGAAATCCCAGGGTTGATCTCCTTCAGAATGGACTGGTTGGATCTCCTTGCAGTCCAAGGGACTCTCAAGAATCTTCTCCAACACCACAGTTCAAAAGCATCAAATCTTCGGCACTCAGCCTTCTTCACAGTCCAACTCTCACATCCATACATGACCACAGGAAAACCCATAGCCTTGACTAGACGGACCTTCGTCGACAAAGTAATATCTCTGCTTTTGAATATACTATCTAGGTTGGTCATAACTTTTCTTCCAAGGAGTAAGCATCTTCTAATTTCATGGCTGCAGTCACCATCTGCAGTGATTTTGGAGCCCAGAAAAATAAAGTCTGACACTGTTTCTCCATCTATTTTTCATGAAATGATGGGACGGGATGCCATGATCTTTGTTTTCTGAATGTTGAGCTTTAAGCCAACTTTTTCACTCTCCTCTTTCACTTTCATCAAGAGGCTTTTGAGTTCCTCTTCACTTTCTGCCATAAGGGTGGTGTCATCTGCATATCTGAGGTTATTGATATTTCTCCTGGCAATCTTGATTCCAGCTTGTGTTTCTTCCAGTCCAGCATTTCTCATGACGTACTCTGCATATAAGTTAAATAAGCAGGGTGACAATATACAGTGTTGACGTACTCCTTTTCCTAATTGGAACCAGTCTGGTGTTCCATGTCCAGTTCTAACTGTTGCTTCCTGACCTGCATACAGATTTCTCAAGAGGCAGGTCAGGTGGTCTGGTATTTCCCATCTCTTGAAGAATTTTCCACAGTTTATTGTGATCCAATTATGAGTGAGGAAATATACAAAGAGGGATTAACTTTCAAGCATTTATGATAGATCAAATAGGAAAACTGCATTTTAACCACTTATTCAAACACATACAAGTAGCAATGGAGTGTAAGTATAAAGGACTCATGAGAAATGCACGGAACATTTTTGGAACTGTGAATAATCCTATAAACAAAAGTATTTCTCCCCATGTCTCTGTCTTTGTCCCCGCCTGCCATTTCTCTTTTTTTGTGAGTAACTACATGGAGGCAAATTGTCTTCTCTTATTTGTATATTTGATTTTATTTTGAGGAATAGCTGTTATTATTGTTATTATGTCTATATAAATATAGTTCATATAAAGTACACTATGAATAAAAATGACCCTAATTATGTACAACATGAAAAAGGGAGTATTCATGGAGATTAGATAGCTTATTCACCACTGATAATATTCCAACATGTGAAAAGTTAGTTTCTTTTTTTGTTTTATATATTTATTTCTATATTTAGTGTATTAAATATTTGTTAGCCCTCTATATTTTTTACAACAGCTTTTATTTCAGAGAGTTATCATCTGGTGTATACTTTGAGTATTTAGTTTAAAAAAAAATCATGCCACATGCATCCTATTCAAATCCTGCCTACATCACTAACAAGCTATGAGACACCAGGCAATTCTTTCAGCCTTACAGATTTCAGTGTCCTCATTTGTGTAAAAAGAGGCTTTAAATCCACTATCTTCCTATCGCTGCCTGAGCTAAAGTGGCTGTCACATATGTTTCTTTGCAGTCCACGTTGATGCTGAAGTAAACAGTTCATCATCTACCAGTCCTTGTACTTTAATACAGTGGAGTTTAGAAAGACACGTGACATCTTTGTGTATTTTCCTTTATGTCTGTATTAGCATCTTCTTTGACTGCAGATAAAAAGAAGAGCTTATGTTGAGGCAGCTTGTTACACTTGTTTATATAGTGCTATCCATTCAAACAGTTTGGAAAAATAGAAAAAAGAAATATGATCATTTAATTTGAGTCATTGAATTTACCATACATCTGATCTAGCTTTTAATTAAACAAGGTAGATATCTATTTCATCTTTCAATTGAGAAAGCAGTTTTACAAGAGTCATTAGGTTTATGTCATGTGTATTTTAACAAAATAAAAAATACTTTTAAAAGAACTGTTAGATATCTATTTAACTATTTAATATACATCTGACTTTAACCCAGATCAGTGTGGAGGGCAAGTCTATATTGGTACCTTAATTGTTCAGTCACTAAGTCATGTCTTGGACTATAATAAGGAGATACAACCAGTCAATCCTAAAGGAAGTCAGTCCTGAATTCCTTGGAAGCACTGATGCTGAAGCTGAAACTCCAATACTTTAGCCACCTGATGAGAAGAACTGACTCATCTGAAAAGACCCTGATGCTGGGAAAGACTGAAGGCAGGAGGAAAAGGGGATGACAGAGGATGAGATGGTTGGATGATATCACTGAGTCAAGGGACATGAGTTTGAGTAAGCTCTGGGAGATGGTGATGCACAGGGAAACCTGGTGTGCTGCAGTCCATGGGGTCACAGTCAGACAAGGCTGAGTGACTGAACTGAAGTCATGTCTGACTCTTTGCGAACCCATGGGCTGTAGCACAGCAGGCTTCACTGTCCTTCAGTATTTCCTAGAGTTTGCTCAGACTTGTTGATTGAGTTGGTGATGCCATTCAACTATCTCATTCTCTGTAATCCCCTTCTCCTCTTGACTTCAATCATTCCCAGCATGAGGGTCTCTTCTAATTAGTCAGCTCTTTGCACCCAGTGGCCAAAGTATTGGAGCTTCAGCTTTAGCATCAGTCCTTCCAATGGACATTCAGGATTGATTTCCTTCAGAATTGACTGGTTTGATCTTCTTGCTGTCCAAGGGACTCTCAAGAGTTTTCTCCAGCACCGTAATTCAAAAGCATCAATTCTTCAGCTCAGCCTTGTTTCTAGTCTAACTCTCACATCCGTACATGATTACTAGAAAAACCATAGCTTTGACTACACAGGTCTTTGCTGGCAAAGTAATGTCTCTGCTTTTTAATATGCTGTCTAGGTTTGTCATAGCTTTCCTTCCAAGGACCAAGAATTTTTTTAATTTCATGCCTGCAGTCACCATCCGCAGTGATTATGGAGCCCAAGATATTTAAAATCTGTCACTGCTTTCACTTTCCCCCCTTCTATTTGCCATGAGTTGATAGGGCTGAATGCCATGATCTTAGTGTTTTGAATGTTCAGATTTAAGCCAGCTTTTTCATTCTCCTCTTTCACCCTTATTAAGAGGCTCTCTAATTCTTCTTCAATTTACATCATTAGAGTGGTGCCATCTGCATATCTGAGGTATCATAATATTTCTCTATCAAGAAACAGGGTCAATCACATAGCCTTAAATTCTTCTCTTCATCTGATTTGGGGAAGAACTTCCATTCCATCTGTCTCTCCCTTCTGCCTCTAAGTTCTCTATTTTTCATCATTTATTACTCATTTACCTTACAAGAACCTTTTGTCAACCTTGTATTATCTAATAGCAAAGGCAAAAGTATTATTGATCTTAACCACTGAAATCATAGTTAAACATGAAGTAGCAGAGTGATTAAGCACATACACTACGAAGGTGGAATTTTTGCATCTGCTTCCAGACTCCATACCTTTATTAGATTTGCAATCTTTGCAAGTTAGATGGATTCTCTGTGCCTTCATTTCCTTACTGGTGGGTGAAAATAATGAAAACTGCATCTAAGTTACAGGACTGATGACTGGATGAAATGAGCTAATTTTATGAGGAGAAAGTACTGAATGCAGAACTTTAGACAGTAGTCCTAAACATTCTCTTTCCTCCAAAGGAAGCCTACACTCTTGAAGTCTTTAAACTACAATAATTTGAGCTTCTTGTACTCATCTTAGAAACAATTTATGTATTTGAGAGATTTATGTGACTACAAAATTCCAATCCCCAATTTTCTTGTCCTCATACCTCCATGATACCAAAACAACACTCCAAACTCTGCTCTCAACATTTTTGATGCCAAATTATAATCAAACCTATACCTTCACTGAATCACTTTACAGCATATGTCTAATGTTTTTGATGCCTGGGCTGTACTCCAGAATCTTAGTAACCCAGCCTTGATTACTCTGAAAATGCCTGAGCCCTCTCCTCTATCTAAGGCAACATTATCATATTGGCTACACTGATGATAACTAGAGCAGGGAAATCTGAAAAACTGGGGCCTGCAAGCTGATATTTGGGTGAGAAGTGGATGGTATGTTCTCAGTACAGACAGCCTGATCTTTCATTCAAAATGTGGGGGATGGAGGTACAACCTGCTGGGTTAATGGAAAATGCATCCTCCAGGTGGTGCACACTGCTTATATTTATTTACTGATTTTTACATCTTGATACAAATGTTACATTTTGATCAAAATGAATTATCATATTTTCACATAATGAATAAAATAACAGCTTTTGCTTTTACAGATAAGATTGTATATCTTGAGCTATAACCAAGAATTTTTTTAATTTCATGCCTGCAGTCACCATCCGCAGTGATTATGGAGCCCAAGATATTTAAAATCTGTCACTGCTTTCACTTTCCCCCCTTCTATTTGCCATGAGTTGATAGGGCTGAATGCCATGATCTTAGTGTTTTGAATGTTCAGATTTAAGCCAGCTTTTTCATTCTCCTCTTTCACCCTTATTAAGAGGCTCTCTAATTCTTCTTCAATTTACATCATTAGAGTGGTGCCATCTGCATATCTGAGGTATCATAATATTTCTCTATCAAGAAACAGGGTCAATCACATAGCCTTAAATTCTTCTCTTCATCTGATTTGGGGAAGAACTTCCATTCCATCTGTCTCTCCCTTCTGCCTCTAAGTTCTCTATTTTTCATCATTTATTACTCATTTACCTTACAAGAACCTTTTGTCAACCTTGTATTATCTAATAGCAAAGGCAAAAGTATTATTGATCTTAACCACTGAAATCATAGTTAAACATGAAGTAGCAGAGTGATTAAGCACATACACTACGAAGGTGGAATTTTTGCATCTGCTTCCAGACTCCATACCTTTATTAGATTTGCAATCTTTGCAAGTTAGATGGATTCTCTGTGCCTTCATTTCCTTACTGGTGGGTGAAAATAATGAAAACTGCATCTAAGTTACAGGACTGATGACTGGATGAAATGAGCTAATTTTATGAGGAGAAAGTACTGAATGCAGAACTTTAGACAGTAGTCCTAAACATTCTCTTTCCTCCAAAGGAAGCCTACACTCTTGAAGTCTTTAAACTACAATAATTTGAGCTTCTTGTACTCATCTTAGAAACAATTTATGTATTTGAGAGATTTATGTGACTACAAAATTCCAATCCCCAATTTTCTTGTCCTCATACCTCCATGATACCAAAACAACACTCCAAACTCTGCTCTCAACATTTTTGATGCCAAATTATAATCAAACCTAACCTTCACTGAATCACTTTACAGCATATGTCTAATGTTTTTGATGCCTGGGCTGTACTCCAGAATCTTAGTAACCCAGCCTTGATTACTCTGAAAATGCCTGAGCCCTCTCCTCTATCTAAGGCAACATTATCATATTGGCTACACTGATGATAACTAGAGCAGGGAAATCTGAAAAACTGGGGCCTGCAAGCTGATATTTGGGTGAGAAGTGGATGGTATGTTCTCAGTACAGACAGCCTGATCTTTCATTCAAAATGTGGGGGATGGAGGTACAACCTGCTGGGTTAATGGAAAATGCATCCTCCAGGTGGTGCACACTGCTTATATTTATTTACTGATTTTTACATCTTGATACAAATGTTACATTTTGATCAAAATGAATTATCATATTTTCACATAATGAATAAAATAACAGCTTTTGCTTTTACAGATAAGATTGTATATCTTGAGCTATAATCTATAATTTTCTGTATTTCAAGCTCTGTTATACTTGGACATGTACCTTACATGTGTATAGGCATATGTGTGCTTTCTATAGAATGAGATTTGATTTGTATTGCACTCATCTTTACTAAATAATATAGACCTAAAAAATTTGAGAAGTTAGTTGAACAGATAGATGGTTCAAAAAGGGACAACTGCTTTTTTATGTATTTTGCTGAAAATACAACAATATAAATACAATGACTACTTTGAAACACTAGTTCTGTGTAAAGGAAAATGCATGCATCTATATAGTCATGTTTTAATTATTTATTTCCTTTTGAATGCAAAATGTATGGGTACCTTTTGCTTCCTTTGTGATTCTCTCACAAGCTTTGTGAAAGTGATATACCTACTTAGCACTCATCTGTGATTAATAAATTAGGTTAGGCAAGCAATATCTACAGCCAAAAATAGGGAAGAAATATAGGCACTGTAGATACCAATTACAAAAGAAGATATAGCAGTCACAGAAATAAAGCAAGTTGCTAATGCGTTTAGGATCTGCTTGAGCCTGATAAGAACTATAGCACTCCCACTAGATGGAGGGTTGCTGGGCATGCCCTACATTGCACCCTAGGCAATGTGGTTACCTAGGTAAGGAAGTCAGATTATAACTTAATAGACCAAGGAAAGCTTTCCATCTTTCCTAAGACCATATAAATCAGAAACTGCTTTTCCATAGAATAGTCATAGAGAGAGAATGGAATAGCATTGCTCCAAAATCCTAAAGCTCTGTGGTAGGATCACCACATAGGGACATACAAGAGGCTCTGGTCAGCATTCCTATTCCATATGCAGACTTCAAAAATCGCCATCTCCAGAGTCCATGATGGCCCATGTAAGCAGAATAGCTTGTCCATTAGCCAAGACCCATTACTAAGACTCTTCCTTCTTTGAGTCCCATTTAGAAGTGTCAGCTTTTGGGTTTCTTGGGAAATGGGCTAGAATAGCATGTCCAGCATGGATGTATAGTCCTCCAAAATTCAAAGAGGCTTACTAAGTATTGTGCTTCTTTTACCTTAGAAGAGATATATCTATGATATATTAATAATAAATATACAATTGTATAACCAAACTACATATATGTGCACATATTTAGAAACATTATGAATGTGAAAGGCAATTGATTCTCTCTATATTTATTTCTTACTCTTAAGTACATGTCTTATAAAGGTATTTAAGTTTGTTGTTACTGTTGACTCATCAACTATAGTCTGCATGACATCTTCAATATAATGAATACACATGTCATATGGAATAGAGAAGGGATCAATGTCCTCGTGGTTTATTTTATGATACAACTGACACAGCTCTGGGCAAGAGAATGAAGCTTTGATATTGGCTCTGTTAGCACTATGCAGGCTGTCTCTGGTGTCTCTACTAACAGGCAGAGAAAAAAAAGCATTTACCAGATCAATACTTGACTATCAGGTGCTAGGATGTGTTGATTTGCTCCAGCAAAGAAATTACACTCGAGTAGCAGTTGAAATTGAAGTCACCACTCGATTAAGTTTACAATAACCCACTGTCTTTCTCCTAGATCCATTTGTCTTTGGTGTAGGAGAATAAGCAAGTGGAACTGGAATGTGATTGGAATCACCAAACTGCCTAATTCAAATTACTGACGGTGAAATTAACCTCCCAGTCTTTCCAGGACAGTAGCACTTCTTTTGCTTTGCTCTTTTGGTAGTTCGAGACAAATCTAGGACCTTCCATATGTCTTCTACCATAGGTCAGGTAACCAAAGTGGGATTTCTGCTAATTGCTACATACATCTGTTCCAAGTATGCACACCAGAATTGAAAACAATAGCCATAGAGTGAGTTTGGGGGTCCCTCTACATCCACCATGTGATGGTCCTAAGGTAACTCCATTAATCACATGACTTTCATAACACCCTATACTGGTTGGTGGCACTTTATTTGAGTGTTTAGTGTTAGTTCAAAGTCAAGTCAATAATCTCATAAAACTCATTATTTGCCCTTCCCCAATACACAACCTGGACTAGAAGAAACACAAGCCGGAATCAAGATTACTGGGAGAAATATCAATAACCTCAGATATGCAGATGATACCACCCTTATGGCAGAAAGTGAAGAATAACTAAAAAGCCTCTTGATGAAAGTGAAAGAGGAGAGTGAAAAAGTTGGTTTAAAGCTCAACATTCAGAAAACAAAGATCATGGCATCTGGTCCCATCACTTCATGGGAAATAGATGGAGAAACAGTGGAAACAGCGTCAGACTTTATTTTTCTGGGCTCCAAAATCACTGCAGATGGTGACTGCAGTCATGAAATTAAAAGACGCTTACTCTTTGGAAGAAAAGCTATGACCAACCTAGACAGCATACTAAAAAGCAGAGACATTACTTTGCCGAGAATGAAGAGAATGAAGCTTTGATATTGGCTCTGCTAGCACTATGAAGGTCCGTCTAGTTAAGGCTATGGTTTTTCCTGTGGTCATGTATGGATGTGAGAGTTGGACTGTGAAGAAGGCTGAGTGCCAAAGAATTGATGCTTTTGAACTGTGATGTTGGAGAAGACTCTTGAGGGTCCCTTGGACTGCAAGGAGATCCAACCAGTCTATTCTGAAGAAGATCAACCCTGGGATTTCTTTGGAAGGAACGACGCTAAAGCTGAAACTCCAGTACTTTGGCCACCTTATGCAGAGTTGACTCACTGGGAAAGACCCTGATGCTGGGAGGGATTGGGGGCAGGAGGAGAAGGGGACAACAGAGGATGAGATGGCTGGATGGCATCACTGACTCAATGGAGGTGAGTCTGAGTGAACTCCGGGAGTTGGTGATGGACAGGGAGGCCTGGCGTGCTGCAATTCATGGGGTCGCAAAGAGTC
>SJYC01078094.1:0-23632 GCA_006408675.1 Madoqua kirkii | reverse complement strand
GCTGCCATCTATGGGGTCGCACAGAGTCAGACACGACTGAAGTGACTTAGCAGCTTAGCAGCAACCTTACTTGAGCTTCAGTTTGTTCACTTTTGGATTGAGGACAAATGGCATTTATTTTACAGACTGATTGTGAGAATTAAAAACAACGATAGAGCCCGAGCCCCTGGCTGACACCACAGAGTAATGATGAGAATAGTACATATATTTGTTCATGATTCATTTGCATGGAATGGCCTTCTGTCCTAATCTTCCTGTTAAAAATCTGTTTTCATTTCAAATATTACCTCTTCTTTGAAAATTTTGCTGAATATTCATTTTCTAGTAAAAATAATTATCTGTTATCCTTATTCTTGGTTCACTTTATATATACTTCAGATTTATGTTTATAGTTAAACATTTCATATTCTTTTGTAAGTAAATGTGTATTAATATCTTTTTCAAAATACTAAGCAAACTCATTTAGATTTTATCAATGGGAATTCTACGAGAAAGGACATTAGTTTTATTTTCATTCTTACTGTTATACTCTTGATGAAAGTGAAAGAGGAGAGTGAAAAAGTTGGCTTAAAGCGCAACACTCAGAAAATGAAGATCATGGCATCTGGTCCCATCACTTTATGGCAAATAGATGGGGAAACAGTGGAAACAGTGGGTGACTTTATTTTTCTGGGCTACAAAATCACTGCAGATGATGATTGCAGCCATGAAATTAAAAGACACTTACTCCTTGGAAGGAAAGTTATGACCAACCTAGACAGCACATTAAAAAGCAGAGACATCACTTTGTCTACAAAGGTCCATCTAGTCAAGGCTATGGTTTTTACAGTAGTCATATACTGATGTGAGAGTTGGACTACAAAGAAAGTTGAGTGTCAAAGAATTGAAGCTTTTGAACTGTGGTGTTGGAGAAGACTCTTGAGAGTTCCTTGGACTGCAAGGAGATCCAACCAGTCCATCTAAAGGAGGAAAGTTATGACCAACCTAGACAGCACATTAAAAAGCAGAGACATCACTTTGTCTACAAAGGTCCATCTAGTCAAGGCTATGGTTTTTACAGTAGTCATATACTGATGTGAGAGTTGGACTACAAAGAAAGTTGAGTGTCAAAGAATTGAAGCTTTTGAACTGTGGTGTTGGAGAAGACTCTTGAGAGTTCCTTGGACTGCAAGGAGATCCAACCAGTCCATCTAAAGGAGATCAGTCTTGGGTGTTCATTGGAAGGACTAATGTTGAAGCTGAAACTCCAATATTTTGGCCTGATGCGAAGAGCTGACTCATGTGAAAAGACCCTGATGCTGGGAAAGATTGAGGGCAGGAGGAAAAGGGGACGACAGAGGTGAGATGGTTGGATGGCATGACCAACACAATGGACATGGATTTGGGTGGATTCTAGGAGTTGATGATGGACAGGGAGGCCTGGTGTGCTGCAGTTCATGGGGTTGCATAGAGTCAGACATGACTGAACTGAACTGAACCTGTTATAGTGTCTTATGTTATCTTAATGATTTTCCAATTGTTTAGTACTGCTATGTTTCATAGAGGTGAAATCAATTACATACAGAGAGAATGCTGGCAAGAGTGGAGTATCTGAGTTGAGAATCCAACTAGTTACATGACCTTAAACAAATCCAAAACCTATCTGGATTTTATATGCCTCATCTGTAAAAGAAAGTACTGCTGCTGCTGCTAAGTCGCTTCAGTCATGTCTGACTCTGTGAGACCCCGTAGATTGCAGCCCACCAGGTTCTGCCGTCCCTGAGATTCTCCAGGCAAGAACACTGAAGTGGGTCGCCATTTCCTTCTCCAATGCATGAAAGTGAAAAGTGAAAGTGAAATCGCTCAGTAGTGCCTGACTCTTAGCGATCCCATGGACTGTTGCCTACCAGGGTCCTCCGTCCATGGGATTTTCTAGGCAAGAGTATTGGACTGGGTTGCCATTGCCTTCTGTGAAAAGAAAGTACTAGAACCCACTAATTTTCAATCATTTCATAAAATACAGATTTTTTTTTCTTCATCAAAGGAAATCCTACTTGGACTTTCGTTGGAAGTCTATCACATAAAATGATAAAAGCTAATCTATTCCATTAAGAAGGGATAAAAGGAGGAAAGTAAGAACTGCCTGGAAGATGAGAAGAAATGTACTCTCAGTTAATATATATTTGAATATTTGTATTCAAATATATACATGTATTCTAGATTCAAGATTAAGCTTTACATTTTTATCAAGAATATTTTTCACTGGTATATCATTTAAATTTTGAATATCTTCAGTACCTTTTGATAACTCATTGATTCCCTGATGTTTAGAAAGTTAAAATGTGCCATAGAAATTTTTGTAAGCTTTTTAAAATTTTAGTAGCAAACCCATGAACTCCTTAAAATCTAACAAGTTGCTTCTGAACTGTGGTGTTGGAGAAGACTCTTGAGAGTCCCTTGGACTGTAAGGACATCCAACTAGTCCATTCTAAAGGAGATCAGTCCTGGGTGTTCTTTGGAAAGACTGATGCTAAAGACTGATGCTAAAGCGGAAACTCCAATATGTTGGCCACCTCATGCGAAGAGCTGACTCACTGGAAAAGACTCTGATGCTGGGAAGGATTGGGGTCAGGAGGACATGGAGACAACAGAAGATGACATGGCTGGATGGCATTACTGACTCGATGGACATGAGTTTGAGTGAACTCCAGGAGTTGGTGATGGACAGGGAGGCCTGGTGTGCTGCAATTCATGGGGTCACAAAGAGTCAGACACTACTGAATGACTGAAATGAACTAATGGTACTGTTAAATATATGCATGTGGTTGTATAGCAGATATAAACTTTATTATCCTGAATGGCTGAAACTCTATAATCACTCAACCAAAAATCCTCCCTTTATTCTCCAGCCTCTGCCAACCACCATTCTACTTTATGCTTTTGTTTTACCACTTTAAGTACCCTATGCAAGTGAAATCATGTAATATTTAGTCTTTTGGTACTGGCTTATTTTTCTTATCATTATGTCCTCAACGTTCCTACATATTGCAACATATGACAGAGAGAGTTTCTTTCTTTTTTAAGGCTGAATAATACTCCATTGTATGTGTATACTATATTTTCTTTATTCACTCAGCCTCCAATGAACATAGTTGTTTCCATCTCTTGACTACTGTGAATAATGCTGCAATGAATATAAGAATAAAATATCATTTCTAGATTATGTTTTTCATTATTTTGGACACTCAAAAGTGAAATTATTAGGTCATATAGTAGTTCCATTTTTTAATTTTATAATCTCTATTGTTTCATTTGTTTTAATGAGTGAATGATATTCCATTGTGTATCTGTATATGGGAGAAGGCATCAGCAGCCCATTCCAGTACTCTTGCCTGGAAAATCCCATGGATGGAGAGCCTGGTAGGCTGCAGTGCATGAGGTCGCTAAGAGTCGGACATGACTGAGCGACTTCACTTTCATCTTTACTTTCATGCATTGGAGAAGGAAATGGCAACCCACTACAGTGTTCTTGCCTGAAGAATCCCAGGGACAGGGGAGCCTGGTAGGCTGCCGTCTATGGGGTTGCACAGAGTCGGACGCAACAGAAGCAACTTTGCAGCAGCAGCATGTGTGTATGAATACACACTATGTATTATTATCATACTAAGAGAAGTAAATCAGAGTAAGACAAATGTTGTATGATATCCCTTCTATATGGAATCTCAAAAAGGACACAAATGAATTTATTTACAAAATAGAAATAAGCTCATAGACATAAAAAACAATCTTACAGTTATAAAAGTAGAAGGAATGGAGTGATAAATTAGGAGATTGGGGTTAACAGATACACATTACTACATATAATACAGATAAACAACAAGGACCTACTGTACAGCACAGGCAACTATATTCAGTATCTTGTAGTAATCTCTAACAGAAAAGAATCTGAAAAAAATATATACACACACACACAGATATATATATATATATATATATATATATATTCTGCATACCTCAAACACAGGACTGTAAATTAACTACATTTCAATTTAAAATGTTTTTTGAGAAAGCTGTAAACTGCTTTTCATACCAGCTACATCATTCTACAGTCCCACGAACAGTAACATAATGGTTCTGACTTCTTCACATTCTTGCCAACATGGGTTAATTTTTGTGCATTTTTGATAATAGTCATCCTAATAAATGTGAGGCAAAAATTCATTGTATTTTTTATTTGTATTTCCTTAATTATTAGTGATGTTGAATACTTTTTCATGTATCTCTTGGCCATTTGTATATCTTCTTTGAAGATATGTCTATTCAAGTTCTTTGTCCACTGAAAAAAATCAAGTTGTGTTTTTTTACATAGTTGTATGAGTTGCTTGTATATTTTGAATATTAACTCCTTATCATATGTATGGTTTGCAAATATTTTCCCAATCTACATACTTCGTTATCTTTTTACTGTGTTTTATTGTTCCTTTGATATGTAGAAATGTTTCGGCTTGCTGTACTCCCACTTGCCTGTTTTTGCTTTTGTTGTCTGTGCTCTTGGTTTCATAACCAATAGATAATTACCAAGATCACTGTCATGAAGAGCGCTCATGTTTTCTGCTCTGAACACAGTTTCAGGTCATATATTCAAATTGTTAATCTATTTTGAGTTGATTTTGTTGTACAGTGTTGTGTAAGGATTTAATTTTATTCTTTTATATATGGATATCCACTTTTTCCCAGCTCCATGTTTTGAAGAGACTCTTTTCCCTATTTTGTATTCTCAGCATCCTTGTGAAGATTATATGACTGCATGTGTGGGGGTTTTTTCCTGGGCTTTCTTTCTGTTCCATTGGTCTCAATCTCTGTGTTTATGCTAGCACAGTGCTCATTTATTTACTGCATCTTTGTAATATATTTTGACTTGAAGTCAGGAGTTGCAGCTGTGAGGCCTCCAGCCTTATTTTTCTTTCAAAAGGCTGTTTTGGTTTTGCTGCTCCATATTAAATTTAGCATTGTTTTTCTATTTTCCCCAAATGCCACTGGGATTTGAGTAGGGGTTGCATTAAATCTGGAGATTGCTTTGGGTAGAATGGCTACTTTAACAATATTAAGTTTTCTAACCCATGGACATAAAATGTCTTTCTACTTGTGTCTTCCTAACTCTTGAAGCAATGCTGTATAGTTTTTAGTGTACAAGTCTTTTGACTCCTTGAAATTTATTCCTGTTATTTTCTTATTTTTGTTTATAACATAAATGAGATTATTTTCTTAATTTCCTCCCAGATTGTTCTGATCTGGTCTGGATCTGATTCAACTGATTTTTTCTATTAACTGCCACACTACTCATCCTGATGTTATTGAATAAAACCCTCTGTGCATTATTAAATAAAAACATCTTTAAAAATTCTAAAAATTCCTAATTGTGCACAACAAATATAGTTCCCTGTCTTTATTATATAACAATGTCAGAGGAGAAAAGAAATTTTCTTAAATTTCTGGTCACTGATGGAAATCTAGTTTCTCTATGAAATTATTATTTAGTTAAAACCTAAAGAGTTGAAAAACATTTCAGAATGCTTTTTCACAGCTGAGATTTTAATTTATTGATTCATCTCTACCACAAATTCAAATAATGTCTTGTTTAATTACGTCTCATTTTTTACTGTAACAAGTCTGAACTTGGTGTATCTCCATAGAAATTACAATATTCCTTATGAAAACTGAGGTAGTATACTCATAGAGCATAGGAGTTTGGATTCAGTACATTTCAGTCATGTATAAACCACTTTCTTTTCACCTTGCATGTACCCAAAGTGAAAATATTCAGACTTGAACAGTTTTTAATTCTGTGGCTATGATACAAATAATCTGGACTGTGTATCTGTATGTTTGCATTTCATTTTAATAATGACAGAGGAAGCATTAATAGATGAATGTACAGCTATGTCTCTTACTTTCTACTGCCCTGACAGAAACAGTCTCCTGGCTCTTATTTTTTACTTTTAACTATGCCAAAATTTCGACATTGGTTCTTTCATTTAGCAAAAAGGATCATTAACATTTTGTGAAAAATTAATGACTTTTATTTAATTTACTTATTTACTTTTTTGCTTGAGCTCTCCTCTTAATTCTCAACCAAATGCCATTATAAGAATGAGATTTCTGGCACTGTCTTTCAATGACAGCCTTGTGAAGAGAGGAAAGTCTTAACCAGGGAAGTCCCTATTCATCCAATTATTTAGAAAAGCTTTAAAGTAACTTCTTGCTCTAAAGAATGGGAATTATTTGAGAATAACATAAAATTCATAGCACTAGCATTTTCGCTCCCTTGTTTTTGTTCAGCTGCTAAGCAGCAGTTTAGTTTAATGCTTTAAAGAAGTCTTCCTTGAGGACTGAAATGCTTTATTTATGTTCCCAGGTCTTGATCATTTTGAATTTGCCCTTGAAAATCAGAATCCTCTTGAGGTACTACAGAAGCTTCATTTCCACACTTTGATGGATTCTGGAGCAGATGATGGATTCCAATAATTTTATTCCAGTGATATCATTGAAAGTGAACATCTCTCTTCCACACTTCAGTTTTGCTTTGAAATTTAATCCTTGCGGACCTTGTATTATCTTCACCTAGAGTCTAATACAGCTGTGCACATAGTAGTTGCTTAGAAAATATGATTTTTATTTGACTCATTTGTAACAGCATTTTAGAGAAATTCTTCGTAGATTTTCCTGGATAAGGATTTATTAGCATATGTCTCATGGATATTATAACCACCTGTGTCTGTTTGCCTAGGATAAAGGCTATCCTTCTTAGACTGCAACGCAGAATGAGAACACTCAAGTTTTGTAATAAGAAGACATAGACTTGAATTATTGTCCTATCATAGATCGGTGGTAGATCTTTCAGAAGTCACTTTCCTGAGCTTTTCTCTCTCTTTATTATATGGAGATGCTATTCATCTCAGAGTTACTATAAAGATGACATAATGCAGAAATAACAACATGTGATGTATTACCTAGGGAGCACACTTAAATCTCACAATGACATGCAGTGAATATTGCTTTTATTCCTAATTTAAATCAAGAAAACTGAGAGGATATTTAAATTACCCAAGATCTCACTGTAGTTATTGATAGAGCTGGACTTTGGATCCAGACAGACTGGTTCTGTATTCAGTGCTCTTACACTCTCTGCTATGAAAATTGCCTGACACAGAATTCATGACCATTAAATATTTGATGTCTTTTCATTGACTTCATCCATATACTAGACAACAGAGTAATTTTATAATACATATAAAATTTCTTTTCACTGCATCTTAATAATCCATGGTCCCTTTTTGCTGGTTGGATGCTGAAGCTGTTCAGCTTTCTGGTGACAGTATAAATTCCCTTCTTTAGTACGTTCCATCTGTACAAAAGCTCCTCCTCTCTGGGTGATGTTAGACTTTTTAGACTCCTCTCACTCTTGTTTGAGTGCTTAAAGATATATACTTTTCATTTAAATCTCTTTTAAGGAATTTTTTTCAATTGACTTTTATTACACATTCTCGCTGTTTTATTCTTATCTCTATGACTGTTTACTTTCTTGCTGATCCCTCCTCTTCTGCACTGACTCTAAATGCTGGAATTTTCCCTTCTGGATTGGACATGTACATCTCTGGACATTTATTCACATTAGAGCAAGAAAGCCTAGGCGTATCTGCATAAAAGCATATACAAACTAGAATTAGAACTACAATATTTAAGGCCACAGGGTAGATTTAGGGAACAACTACTAACTCTATCTCCTTCATGTGTCACAAGCTTTCTCTTTTCATAGTATCTTTCATTCTTAGTCTTGTCTACCCATTCACCTTTCTGTGGTGACTAGATTTAGCAATGGTTCTATCTTGTAGCTTCTGAATATCACTTTTATACTGCTCCCACTGCAAAGGGATCCAATCTTTTAGCTGTCAAGTCAAATTTTCAAGACAGAAAATACTCTTCATGAGTTATGACACCATGATCTGGTGGCTGCTTTCACCTCTAACCTCATTTTGAACCATGTGCTGCCATGTATCTGGAACTATCCATCATGAACTACATCCCACCAAATCATAAGGTTTCGTAGCTCAGTAACAAACCACTGGATAATGGAAATGATATATCTGAAATTAAAAAGCATGAATACGACCAGAAGGTTCCAGTGAACTATCTGAGCAGGTAATCCAGGCTACTGTGGGACGCATTATTCTTTTATCAGTGCCCTTCATCAACCTATGCCTATAACTTGTAGGGGATCCCCTGTATCCACCTGGAGAAAGAAAAAGCCTGAACTTATTTTACAGATAAAGACCTCTCTTTATATGTGTGCAAGCTGGAAAAATACATATCTACAAGTAAAATGGCCTTGAAAGACAGTGATTAAGGAAAAATCTTCCCAATGAGCAATCCATCTGTCTGTCTGCCTTATTTGAGACGAAGCTAGACCCAAATTTAGAGTACATGGCCACTCATGGAGGCAAATAGCTTGCCTGGCTGCTCAGAGAGCTAAGCAGAAGGACTTGAAGATCATGAACAAGGAAGTATAAAAAATTGTCATATGAATAGACATATGGACATGAGCATAAAGTGTAAAGATATTTTTGTCTCATATGTCAATGCCCATCAGAGAGTATCTACCATAAAAGAGGCACTTAACTTCTCCATGGACACAATCTAGCTGAGTGACTTCAGCCTCACTATCAGTGGACAGTCAGGTGACACGGAAAAATGAGCCAAGTGAGCAATGGTAAAGATTGAGGCTGTGCACTGGCCTAACAGCATGGACTGCTACTACCGTAGCTAATATAGTTACTGATACTGTCAAATGTCTCAACTGGTAGCCACAGAGCCAGTGTGGAACCTCTGATACGGAGCTTTTCCTTGGGATGTGACTACGCAGTCACCTGATGCCAAGCTGATTACACAGATCCCTATCATCTCTCTTCTAGGAATAGATACAATTACCCACGGGCCTGTTGAGCTTTTAGATGGCACTAATATCTGAGAGTCTGTTGTATAACTGTCCCATTAGCAGAAGAATCCAAATAATATTGCTTCAGATCAGGCAAGTATTTTGAAGGAAAGGAGATACGTGAGAGTACCCATGCTCGTGTGAACTTCTGGTTCTATGACATCATACATTGCATCCCAAGCCACCTGACCTGATAGAAGACTGCAATAGCCTGCTGAGGTCGCAGCTGAACCACCATCTCAGAGGCAGTCTTTTTCAAGAGTGGACTGACACTGCACGGACTGACTGAAGAACTCTGAGTCACTGTTTCCCTAATAGAATATATGGATCCCGGAAGCGACAGGTGTAGGATGTTGTGCCTATATTTCATAATTCTCAGTGAGACATTTGTGAACATTGTTTCCTATCTCTGGAACCCTACTTCCCATAATGCTAGACATCCCCATTCTCTAACGGGAGAAGTTCTCCAGAGGTAATCATAAGTGTTACTTATAACTAAAACTGTAAGTTATGGCTATCACCTAGGATTTTATATCAAAGGACTAGCAGGCAAAAATAAGAAATATCTCACAGCAAAGGTAATTGATCATGATACTCAGGAGGTGGCAGGGCTATAATTTCACAACAGCGGAAAACAGGAATACCTGTGAAACCCAGTTGATGTACTTGGCTGCCTCTTGGTACCTCCACGTTTAATTTTATCTGTAAATTAAGAGATGCAGCCATCCCAGGCTGGGAAGGATGTGACAGACAGGGACTTAGATCTCTTAGGGATAAGGAACTGAAAAGATCATGGCTGACTGTGAGAATGACAGTAGGGAGTAGAGGAGGGAAAGGACGAGTGTCAACTGAAGCACTGAGAACAACTCTAGCTACAAGTATAATAGTACTGTCTGTAACTTTTCTAATTTTCCTCAGGAAGAGAGGTTCACTAGAATCCAGGAGAAACAGCAGTTCAATGTACAGGGAAAAATGAATCTCAGGGGTACAAGGAGGAGACTGACCATATTCCTCCAAGAAAGAGTTTGCTGTCCAACAGGGGAGGTTGTAGTGAGCAGACTAGGTGTCGGTGCCTCAGGGTCATTCACTTCACTGGATATCATGTATTTCTCAGGGCAACCTGCATGCAGTGATTGAATGGGACAGAGGCATAAAGCCCCAGCTGTTTTAGTCTGTCTTAAGACAACTCTGATGGAAACATTCACTCCAGAGGTCCTTTCATGACTGGCAACGCTTGATTGATGTGCATTACAGTTCAAATTCTATTTGATTCTGCTTCCATAACTCTTTATGGAATAAACATCTAATAAGCATCTTATACCCAACTGTCACCTCACTGTTAACTTCTGAGAATACAAATTACAATAGCTCACTATTTCTTTTAAATTAACTGGATGTGTAGCCTTCTGCTAAAATAAACAGAACATAAATGTCTCCCCATATGAGAGGTTGTAAAACTTGGGACTATGGGATCTTAGGAGGTCAGGAATTACCAAGATATTTCTTACAGATGGTACATGCATGGGTTTATATAATGTGTGTATGTATGCTTCTCAGGTGGCTCAGTGGTAAAGAATAAACTGGCTAATGTAGGATTTGCAATAGATGTGGGGTTCAGTTCCTGGTTCAGGAAGATCCCCCAGAATAGGAAATCACAACCACTCTATGTATTCTTGCCTGGAAAATTTCATGGACAGAGGAACCTGGCTGGTTACAGTTCATGGGGTCACAAAAAATTGGACACGACTGAGCACAGAACACTTCTTTTTCCTCCAGGGATAGACAAGAGAGGATCCATAAATTTTGTCCAATTGCCAAAGCTGTATTAAACTAAGAACTCTGACTCAGTGCCATGTATGCAGAAGGTACAGTTACTTTTTTCATGATCCTGAATATATAACTACTTCAAATTGACAAGACAATGCTTTAAACAGTGAATACTTGTTCTATATATGTTCAAATCAATAATATGCTTATTAATACTAATACAAATATGGAGTTGAGGAAGAAACGGTCATTGGTTAAGGTACATATCAGAATGAAAAATCAATAAGCTTCCTTCAGGAATGTCTAGTATAGATGTTTACTATATGGATATTACACATGTTATTCTTATCCATGGGAATACTTAGTATTTTTTGATAGATCAAGAAAATATTCTGTTTTGTGAGGAGGCTATGAAACATTTTGGAAGCATTTCTGGGTTATCAAATGGAAATTGAATTTGCTTTCATATGTTTGAGAATACTTGAGGCTAATTTCTTTGTAATTTTATTTTCAAGTTGTAGAAAAAAATATGCAAATTTTATTCATTATGTTATTGAGGCTCTCCCCAAAACATCCCAGGGTCTGACAGTCACTAATGCCCTGTGGCCTCCTGGACTCAGTAATTAATCAGCTCTGACTGTTTCAGCTGTGGCTGCATTTGAAGCAAGATCCCAACAAAAGATCAGATGCACATAATGCATTAATTGTTCTCTACTACTGCTTTTATGATTTAAATAATCCTATTTAAAATTTTTATTTAAAATCATTAAAACTAGGAGATAAATATATCTCTGTGTGTATGTTATACATTGATTGGCATTTATATAAGGATAAGAGCATCTTTGTTTAGTCTAGTATTTTCCTAAAAAAATTAATCGTCACTTTATACCAGCATGAATTAAGCTTTAATCAACATGTAGTTGTTTCAGTGATGTGGCACCATGAAGACATGCTTCAGAAGAAACAAACAAAGCAAAGCTGTACAGGTTGGAGAGAAATATCTTTCAGTTACCCTGACCTTTTTATGACCTTTTTAAAAATTCTTTCACACCTCTGAAATATTAATCCTGTAAATGAAAAAAAAGTGTGCTTCACTGAGTTTTTAATATGAAATATGATTTTTTAATATGATTATGAAAAGCCATGTTTTGTGTTCAAGGAATTCCTAGATAACTTGCCAAGGACACTGACATAATAAAATCCTTAAATATAACCTAAGTATAACTGATTTTGATGAAGGGAAATTCAGACCTCCAAAAACAGGAAGAAATCTTGAGTGAGAGAGGTCCTGGCAGGTGGTTATCTTCTGCCTTTATCAGAGAGTCAAGAGAAAACAATTCAGAATGCCCAGTCCTGTGGCCTCCTGGACTCAGTAAGTAATCAGCTCTGACTGTTCCAGCTGTGGCTGGAATTATGAATTAGTAGGAAGTTATTCTAGCTAGAGAAACAGTGAGTTGGAAGGGTTCACCTGAGAACCTCCCAGTATGGGTGTGGATTTCCTCACAGGGTGTGTCATATACAAGCTTTCCATGGGAGATTTAGAATCTCTTTTCAGGAGCAAACTCCTAACTTCTCTGATAGATATTGCTAGTTCACTAATTAGTATTTATGAGTTACCTCTGTGTGTACTGGGCTCTTACCCAACTTTTTGGTGATACTAATTAAGTAAAATTAAATTAAATTAATGTAGAAAGTGCTTACTTTGGAGCCAAATATAGCTACATAAATTGTGTGTGAAGCTTTGTTCTAGAAAGCTCAGTTCAGTGCAGTTCAGTTCACTCAGTCATGTCTGACTCTTTGCAACCCCATGGACTGCAGCACGCCAGGCCTCCCTGTCCATCACCAACTCCGAGAGTTTATTCCAACTCATGTCCATTGAGTTGGTGATGCCATCCAACCATCTCATCCTTTGTTGTCCCCTTCTACTCCCGCTTTCAATCCTTCCCACAATCGGGGTCTTTTCAAATGAGTCAGTTCTTCACATCAGGTGGCCAAAATATTAGAGTTTCAGCTTCAGTATCAGTCCTTCCAATGAATATTCAGGACTGATTTCCTTTAGGATGGACTGGTTGGATCTCCTTGTGATCCAAGGGACTCTCAAAAGTCTTCTCCAACACCAGAGTTCAAAACTTCAATTCTTTGGCACTCAGCTTTTTTTATAGTCCACCTCAAACATCGGTACATGACTACTGGAGAAACCATAGCCTTGACTAGACAGACCTTTGTTGGTAAAGGAACGTCTCTGCTTTTTAATATGCTATCTAGGTTGGTCATAACTTTTCTTCCAAGGAGCAAACATCTTTTAATTTCATAGCCATTGTGGAGCTCTATTTGCCATGAAGTCATGGGACCAGACGCCATGATCTTAGTTTTCTGAATGTTAAGCTTTAAGTCAACTTTTTCACTGTCCTCTTTCACTTTAATCAAGAGATTCTTTAGTTCTAGTTCTTCACTTTCTGCCATAAGGGTTTTGTCATCTGCATATCTGAGGTTATCTAAATTATCTCATGGAGAAGGAAATGGCAACCCACTCCAGTACTCTTGCCTAGAAAATCCCATGGACAGAGGAGCCTGGTAGGCTACAGTCCACGGGGTCGCCAAAAGTCAGACACAACTGAGCACTTCACTTTCACCTTTTACTTTCATGCATTGGAGAAGGAAATGGCAACCCACTCCAGTATTCTTGCCTGGAGAGTCTCAGGGATGGAGGAGCCTGGTGGGCTGTCATCTATTGGGTCTCACAGAGTCGGTCACGACTGAAGTGACTTAGCAGCAGCAGCAGCAGCAGAGTATCTCAGGTTATCTAAAAAGTTAGAGGTCTACAAATGTCAATGTTAAATTTATTGCTAATAAATGTAATTAAAATTATGAACTCTGTAAGTCAATATAACTCATAATCTCCTAAGTTAAAAGTTTCTCAGTTTTCAGTTTTCTTCATTTCTCATGTATCACACATAGTGGGAATAGGGACTTTCAAGAGCAAGTTGGTTAAACTCTTCAACTCTCCAATGAGAAAGAAAATATGGAAGGAGGTGGAATGAAACGTGTAATTTTCAGAGAGCATTATGTCATGAGGTTGTTGGATTTTGCCTTCTCTGACATTTAGACCCTAGACTCTAGTAACTAAATCCTATATGAAATGTACATATTTAGACTTTTTAATAATACCAGTTTTGACCATCATTAAATTACAGCACAGTGTTTGGCCGGAGGCTGTGTGTCCATCTTTCAGGGATATGACAAAAGTTTTTAGCATTCCATGAAGTCGTAGGGGTTTGAAGTTAAATCTAAATGAGTTCTATAGTCAGAACCAAGAGTGAGAACCTCTAATGCTATATTATCTGAATTATCTGAAATGTAAAGTGATTTTTGTTGTTATTGTTGTTATGTACTTATTCTGAATTGATATATGTAAAGACCACATTTTATTTTTTAAGACAAGGAGATTTTGAGCCTCTGGGCACTGAATCTGTATCTTATATCGTTTACCATCAACTCACTAGTTTGCATTTATTGTCTTTAGTGTGTTCCAACTTTCTAATGATTACTGATAATTACCAAAACTTGGGAAAGAGCAAACATGGAAATGATCGAGTTGTATCACTAAATATGTTTGGCAGAATTCTTAGAGATAGAGAAGTTTACAAGCAACAATGTACAAGGACTTATGCATATTGTTTGGGTGCGCATAATTGATCTAAAAAATAAGTAGCATCATCCTCTGGTTTTTCCACATATGAATTTTATTAATAATTCAATAATTTTATTAAGTTCTTATTCTCTGCCATGCAATAAATGTTTATGCCCTCACAGTTTACATAATAATAAATTTCAGAGATCAAAAAGGGAAGGGAAATTAGAATTTTTATAACAATTTTTATTAATTTTCTCAAAAGTCTCTATTAGATGTGTGGTCTATTATGACTTGACCTACTTTGCCAGTTTCTTCCCTTCACAAATCACTATAATTTTCCTCCTCTGATTGCAGGAAGGTTATGTCTTTAATAATATCTTCTACTTTGATTTATTCTGAGTTAGAAATGTTTAAAAAAATGTAGCTCTTAGTCACTTGGCCAATATTCAACAAAAATGTCAATTCTTATACGTAATTAATTCCTTACCCTCTGTCACAAAAATGTATTTTTCTTTAATTATCAGAGAAAGTACATAGGATGCAACTCTTGAAAAAAGAATAAGTCAGTGAACTCTCTATGAGGCCACGAGGAAACCAGAGGCTTTGTCTTTCTAAAGATAAATGTGATTTAATGTTGGGGAATTGAGTAAAGCAACTTGATCATTTGTTTACAAATATCAAGTATAAATTCTGCAAGATCTTGAGATATTCTTAGCCAATAAGTTTGTCTTTTTTTGAAACAAAGAACGTTGATAATTTGAAGAGTTAACAAAGATAGTAATGCCCATAGTGCTAAACCTCACAAAGCTTGTGATATAATTATAAATTTTACAACAAATATTAATGATTGACATAAAGTAGTAGGTAATACAAATTAAAAGATAGAAAAAATAAATGCTTAATGTAAAAGCTATAACTGTTAATACTTGGCCTTCATCTTCATTATTGTAAATAGTGTGAGGTATCCAAACATACATAAATGCATTAAATATAGCTCCTATCCTTAAGTAGAACATAGTATGATTGGTGAAAGCAGGTATAAATCTATAGCTAAAATCATGGCCTTACAAATCATTATAAACACAGCTAGTGACAAATAATTACACCTTCTCATATAATTATCATAATAGCCCTGTAGAATAAATACTCTTATTTATTATAATTAGTGGACTACATTGTTGGGAAGCTATACACTTTCCCCTTTCATGCCACCTTCTAGGTGATGGAAAACTAGTGTTCTAAGCCAATTTCAGTAACCATATTCCCTTATTTTACAGCCTCTCTTGAGATATGATTGACTATAACTAAATTCTGGACAATGATATGTAACTGAAAATCTGCCAACAAGAGGAAGAGAAGTCTTGAAAAGTTTTGCTTCTTGCTAAGGGGACAGAGTCATACTATGTTAATGTGTAATCTGTAGATGAAAGCAGCCATCCTATAACCATGAAAGAACAAAAATGAGGACAAAATCCCATCACTAAGCATGGCAGAGAGGAAACAGTGAAAGAGGCTGCATCCCTACTGGCAAGATAGAGCAGCAAACAACTGCAGCAAACAGAGCAAACACTGCAGCAAACAATTTCAAAGATTCCTGACGGGAAAAATTCACCTATATGTGTTTAAGCAGCTGTTAGTTATACCCTCTGTACCGTACAGCTAAACATATTTCTAATCAATAAAAATTTATCTTACTGGTAGTATGTGTTTACTGAGACCATGAGACCTAAGTGAAGGATGTACGACCTGAACTGACTCGAAAAATAATGCTTATATGTGTTGAACTACCAAAAAAAAAAAAAAAAAGAAAGTAGACAAACAAATTGTTATGTTTAGTAAAGCATATCAAGAAAGGATCCCTAGGGATAATATGGTGTGAAGTGCTCATTTTTAGAATGGTTTCAGTGTAAGATGTGTAATACGTATATAGCATGTATAGTAAGGCTCAGTATTCACCACCCAACAGATTTTAGAAAAGTTTTTACTAAGATTTGAAAGGATATACTAGAAATGATAGAGACACATAATTTGTCTAAGTTCAATTTGTCAAACATAAACTTACTATTCTTAGTGCATATGCAAGCATCTTTAAAAATTTAGATGAAAGTTTGGCTTGCTTTATGACGAAACCTGGAGAGTCAGGATAATTGCATCTTTGACTCTTTTTTTTGGGGGGGGTGGTCAGAAACATACATTATCGTGCAGAAAATTTATATATATTCTTCACAGGGCAAGCCCTGGTGCCCTGGTTTACTGCTAACTGTGTAACTGTGTTCTGTGATGACCATTTAGCTTGCCTGTTTCTATTATTTCACATTTAAAAACAGATGGGCAAGTCTAATATGAAACAAGTAAAATATAATGTTCAAACCATAAAAAAATGGACTGCATGGCCTCAGAGGCCATGTTCATCTTGAATCTGTGTGCATTTCTGAATTTTCTTTGTGCTTAAATGAAATCTGCTGATGTAGTTACCGAAGAAAAATGTTTATTATTTGAGACACTGTGTCTGAAGTTTGAAGAAGAATACATTTATTTTTTACTCCTTTCCTCTTCCATTAAGACTTTTTGGTTTATTTTTTTGTTTTCTCATTTTTCTTTTTGGGCTTTTATATGGCAAAGTGTGATTCCCAAAATGCTTTTTCTTTTTCTATATTCAAATAATTTAATTTTTATCACCAGTATAACAACACTTTTTAATGTATATGCATATATTTTCTATATTTTTATTTCCTAAACTAAAATTTTGAGTTCCAAAAAAACATATTCAATAAAACAGATGAATATAACTTTAAAGCATAAAATTAGGAGTTGGGAAATTATGAGTGGCGAGAAAGGAATAAAATGTAGATGTGAAAACCTGTATTTCTAAAAAGTTCTTAAAATGAGCTATGAAAATTGTACATAGATACCATTTACTGAGTACTTACTCTGTACCAGGCATTACCTTATACCATCCACTTTACACCTTTCTCCCCCAACACACACAAGTAATCTGGATACAAATAACTGGTTCACTAGTAGTTTCAAGAAGTGCTTGAACACTGAAACTATCACAGTTTATTTGCCTCATATAATCAGTTCATTTCAATTTAATCATGACTTAGAGTCACATATGATCCTCTTAGAGATATTAAGCTGATGAAAGTTTATTAAGTGACATACATTTATTTTCTTTCTTCTTTCCTTTTGTTCCTTCTATCTACCTACCTACCTTATATGAAAATTTGTACAGTAGGTCTCTGAATCTGATTTCAGTAAGGCTAAAAAAAATTGCTTAGGTTCACTTCAGTTCAGTCACTCAGTCGTGTCCGACTTTTTGTGACCCCATGGACTGCAACACGCCAGGCCTCCCTGTCCATCACCATCTCCCAGAGTTAACCCAAACTTATGGCCATAGAGTCAGTGATGCCACCCAACTGTCTCATCTTCTCTTGTCCCCTTCTTCTCTTGCCTTCAACCTTTCCCAGCATCAGGGTCTTTTCAAATGAGTCGGGTCTTTTCAAATGAGTCAGCTCTTTGCATCAGGTGGCCAAAGCATCGGAGTTTCACCTTCAGCATCAGTTCTTCCAATGAACACTGAGGACTGATTTCCTTCAGGATAGACTGGTTGGATCTCCTTGCAGTCCAAGGGACTCTCAAGAGTCTTCTCCAACACCACAGTTCAAAAGCATCTATTCTTTAGCACTCAACTTTCTTTATAGTCCAACTCACACATCCATACATGACTACTGGAAAAAACACAGCCCTGACTAGACAGAACTTTGTTGGCAAAGTAATGTCTCTGCTTCTTAATATGCTGTCTAGGTTGGTCATAACTTCCCTTCCAAGGAGTAAGCATCTTTTAATTGCATGGCTGCAATCACCATCTGCAGTGATTTTGGAGCCCAAAAACATAAAGTCAGCCACTATTTCCACTGTTTTGCCATCTATTCACCATGAAGTGATGGGACCAGATGCCACGATCTTACTTTTCTGAATGTTGAGCTTTAAGCCAACTATTTCAGTCTCCTCTTTCATTTAACAAGAGTCTCTTTAGTTCCTCTTCACTTTCTGCCATAAGAGTGGTATCACTGCATATCTGAGGTTATTGATATTTCTCCCAGCAATTTTGATTCCATTTTGTGCTTCTTCCAGCCCAGCATTTCTCATGATGTACTCTGCATAGAAGTTAAATAAGCAGGGTGACAATATACAGCCTTGATGGACTCCTTTTCCTATTTGGAACCAGTCTATTGTTCCATGTCCAGTTCTAACTGTTGCTTCCTGACCTGCATACAGATGTATCAAGAGGCAGGTCAGGTGGTCTGGTAGTCCATCTCTTGAAGAATTTTCCACAGTTTGTGGTGATCCAAATAGTCAACATATTTGGCATAGTTAATAAAACAGAAATAGATGTTTTCCTGGAATTCTCTTGCTTTTTTGATGATCCAGAAGATGCTGGCACTTGATCTCTTGTTCTCTGCCTGTTGCTTACGTTATTCAGGCTCTTTTGTGTCTTTTTATAAATTTTAAGATTTTTTATGCTTATTCTAGTTCTGTGAAAAATGCTATTGGTAGTTTGAAGGGATTGCTGCACTGAAATCTATAGATTGCCTTAGATAGTACAGTCATTTTCACAATATCGCTTCTTTCAAACCAAGAATGTGATATATATTTCCACGTTTGCATTGTCTTCAGTTTCTTTTATCAGCATCTTACAGTTTCTGGAGTATAGGTCTTTTGTCTTCTTAGGTATCTACAGCAAATTTGAAGCAGACAAGACTGTACAGTGAACTACAGTCACCATGCTATGTAGCAGAGCCTCAGAACTTATTCATCTTATAATTGAAAGTTTATACCCTTTTACCAAACTCTCCCCTTTTCCCTGCTCTCATCCCTGGGAACCACCATTCTACTCTCTATTAGTTGGAGCTTTGGTTTTAGATTCCTCATTTATAAATGGTCTCATATAATATTTATCTCTCTCTGGCTTATTTTTTTTACATTCTTATTTCAGTAATGGTAATTCTATTTTCTTTATCAAAGTTTTGAAAACAGTAGCATTATTCTTATAATACTTTACTTTAAAAGTTTTTCACTATACATCCTTTGCATTTCACCACAGTTTTGTAATAAGCTGATAAATTTTTGAATCAAAACTCCACTGAGATTTTAATTAAGACTGCCTTGAACTATGATCTAAGAATTTACAGTTTTAATCAGGTTTGGAAATACTTTCAACCAAATAAAACAACCTAATAAAAACCTGTGTCCTGAGAAACCTGTGTGCGAGTAAGAAGCAACAGCTAGAATCCTGTATGGAACGACTTGTTCAAAACTGAGAAAGGAGTATGATAAGGCTGTTTATTTTGTACCCTGTTTATTTAACATACATGCAGAGCACATCATGCAAAATGCCAGGCTGAATGAGTTACAAGCTGGAATCAAGACTGCCAGGAAAAATATCAATAGCCTCAGATATGTGGATGATACCACTGTAATGGCAGAAAGCCAAGAGGAACTAAAGAGCCTCTTGATTAAGGTAAAGAAGGAGCATGAAAGAGCTAGCTTTAAACTCAATATTAAAAAGAAAAAAAAACTAAAATCATGGTATCTAGTCCCATCACTTCATGACAAATAGAACAGAAAAAAGTGTAAGCAGAGACAGATTTCCTCCTCTTGGGCTCTAAAATCACTGTAGATGGTGACTGCAAAAATATCAATAACCTCAGATATGTGGATGATACCACTGTAATGGCAGAAAGCCAAGAGGAACTAAAGAGCCTCTTGATTAAGGTAAAGAAGGAGCATGAAAGAGCTAGCTTTAAACTCAATATTAAAAAGAAAAAAAAACTAAAATCATGGTATCTAGTCCCATCACTTCATGACAAATAGAACAGAAAAAAGTGTAAGCAGAGACAGATTTCCTCCTCTTGGGCTCTAAAATCACTGTAGATGGTGACTGCAGCCATGAAATTAAAAGACAGTTGCTTCTTAGCAGCAAAGTTATGACAGATCTAGAAATATGTTAAAAAACAAAGACATCACTTTGCCGACAAAGGTCCATATAGTCAATGCTATGGTCTTTGAAGTAGTTATGTATGAATGTGAGAACTGGACAATAAAGAAGGCAGAACACTGAACAATTGATGCTTTCAAACTATGGTGCTAGAGAAGTTTCTTGAGAGTCCCTTGGACAGCAAGGTGATCAAACCAGTCAATCTTAAAGGAAATCAACCCTATACTTTCTGGAAGGACTGATGCTGAAGCTCCAATACTTTGGCCACCTGATGTGAAGAACTGACTAATTGGAAAAGACCCTGATGATGAGAAAGACTGAAGGCAAAGGATAAGAGTGTGACAGAAGATGAGATGGTTGGATGGCCTCATCAATTCAGTGGACTTGAACTTGGGCAAAGTCTGGGCGATGATGAGGTACAAGGAAGCTTGGCGTGTTGCAGTCCATGGGATTGTAAAGAGTCAGAAATGTTTTAGCAACTGAAAAACAACAACAGCAGTATATGTATGTATAAAAAAATCAATAAATTATGTAACTCATTCATTCTTTGATATAATAACATTTGAGGCTATTAAAGAAACATATACATTTGTGTTGAAAGCTATAAACAACAACAAAATTTCTCAGGTGTCAGAAAAGAATCATTTCCAAAATACCAAACTAAGAGAAACTGAACACAGATTTAACCAATATTATGAGGTCTTAATTTTTCATCCAATGTAGGAATAATTCTAAAAAGCTTTATACTCAAAGAAATGGTTATCTCAGATAGCTTGAGAATTTAAGGTTACAGAAACTGGAGACATTAATACTACAATTTAAAAATTAGACTATATGTATACAAAATGTTTGCACAAACTATTATGAACTCTATGTACAATATCATAGTATAATCTTTTAGAATCAAGAACTATGTCTTCCTAATACTAGTTGACTAATTGATTTAGAGAAATTAGTTTCCCAATCTATAAAGTAGTATGTTTAACTTTCCATCTTACTCTGATGGAAAAAAATCCACAAAATCGTTACCAACTATGGTGTAGGAGGGCACAGAAACATCAATTATTATTATCCTCTTTCTCTACTGAACTCTAAATTTGCTTCCAGGCTGGTCTGTGTTTTCAGGGAGCCAGTAGAAGAAAAGCAGAAACTCTAGAGTTAAGTGTTAAAGCCTTTAAAAGTGATTTAAATTAAATAACAATTGTGATAACATATTCAGCACAGACTAAATGCTCTTAGATAATTAATTCTTGATCAATTAATCTTTAATTAGTATTGTAAATTATTCTTTGTTAGCACATTTAATATATGAAAAAAAAGTAGCCCTGTGAAAACTTATGATCAAAGAGGATAGTGTTTAGTGCATAGCCATACAAAGAACTGGAAGTATAATTTCATCCATGAAATACAGGGGAAAAAAGCAGGCCAAATCAAAGGAAAATTAAAAGACTAATATTGCCCAAAGTACCATTTGGTATTCTCTGAACTCTGCTAAGCCGAGAGGAACTTCTGTTTCCAGTTCTTTCTACTTATCACACAACAGCATTTTTATTCCTTTAGAACAGCATGAAATGAAGTGACAACACTCTTAAGAGAATTGCCTGCATGCTTTTCTAAAATCTTAAATGAAACACTATTTAGATTTTCAGATGCCCTGGGAATATTTCCAACTGTTTCTCCATATTTCTACCCGCTTCAATCAATACTCTATTAAGCACAATGATTTTGTGCAACTCTCAGCCATGAAATTCTATGACTAGGTTTCTCATCCTCTTGCATTATTAGACATAAGTCTCTTTACACAATTTACCAGAAAACTTCACTCAAAAAGTTCTTTGGATTACAGTAAATTAAGTCAATATTGCTAGATACTTTCTGATATTAACTTTAATATAATGCAATCCCCACCATCACTATAGATCATCCGGGACTTCTTTTAAATTTAGTCAGGCTTGTTCAAGGAGAGGCCCTAGGTACGTTTGAATACATTTTGATATGATCAGTTTGCCTGGATGACATCTAGGAAATAAGGTGAAATAATATTAAAAGCCAACTAAGGTGGATCAAAATAAACTGGAAAATTCTGAAAGAGATGGGAATACCAGATCACCTGACCTGCCTCTTGAGAAACCTATATACAGGTCAGGAAGCAACAGTTAGAACTGGACATAAAACAACAGACTAGTTCAAAATAGGAAAAGGAGTACCTCAAGGCTGTATATTGTCACCCTGTTTATTTGACTTCTCTGCAGAGTACATCATGAGAAATGCTGGGCTGGAGGAAGCACAAGCTGGAATCAAGATTGCCAGGAGAAATATCAGTCACCTCAGATATGCAGATGATACCACCCTTACGACAGAAAGTGAAGAGGAATTAAAAAGCCTCTTGATGAAAGTGAAAGAGGAGAGTCAAAAAGCTGGCTTAAAGCTCATCATTCAGAAAACGAAGATCATGGTATCTGGTCCCATCACTTCATGGCAAATAGATGGGGAAACAGTGTCAGACTTTATTATTTTGAGCTCCAAAATCACTGCAGATGGTGACTGCAGCCATGAAATTAAAAGATGCTTACTCCTTGGAAGGAGGGTTATGACCAACCTAGATAGTATATTCAAAAGCAGAGACGTTACTTTGCCAACAAAGGTCCATGTAGTCAACGCTATGGTTTTTCCAGTGGTCATGTATGGATGTGAGAGTTGGACTGTGAAGAAAGCTGAGTGCTGAAGAACTGATGCTTTTGAACTGTGGTGTTGGAGAAGACTCTTGAGAGTCCCTTAGATTGCAAGGAGATCCAACCAGCCCATTTTGAAGGAGATCAGCCCTGGGTGTTCTTTGGAAGGAATGATGCTAAAGCTGAAACTCCAGTACGTTGGCCACCTCATACAAAGAGTTGAATGCTGGGAGGGACTGGGGGCAGGAGGAGAAGGAGACGACAAAGGATGAGATGGCTGGATAGGATCACCGATTCGATGGATGTGAGTTTCAGTGATGTCCAACACCACTCCAGGAGTTGGGGATGGACAGGAAAGCCTGGCATGCTGCAATTCATTGGGTCGCAAAGAGTCAGACACGACTGAGCGACTGAACTGAACTGAAGGTTTTAATATTATTAGAAATTAATATTAAGTTTTTATTATTAACTGAGAAGGTGATGAAGAACTGTTCCTTGTTTTATGAAAAATTATTCATTGGATTTAATGTATTTCATAGAATTGTGGAGACAGGAAATGTTTTTATTTCAAAATAATTATCTCCAAC
>SJYC01078093.1:0-27821 GCA_006408675.1 Madoqua kirkii | reverse complement strand
GTGCACATATGTAAAATATTAATTTATTATATATCAAATATTTTATTTTACACATGGATATGTTATTTATATATTACACTTTCTCATTATAATTATTATAACTAGAATTTATATGTTGCTTAATATGGTTTTAAAAAATTTTTTAATTGGGGTATAGTTGCTTTACAATGCTGTGTTAGTTTCTGCCATACAATCATGTGAATCAGCTAGCCTCTCTTTTTAGGATTTCCTTCTCACTTAGGTCACCACATTGAGTAATTTCGCTATTCGATACAGTAGGTTCTCATTATGTTGCTTAATATGTTAATATTTGATCTGAGCACAGTCAGATCATTACCCTCTCATTTTAATTCTCACAACAAATCTGTGAGTTATAAATATTCATGTCCCCTATTTTGTAGGCAAGAAAATGTAGCTTTAAAATAGTTCTTCAATAGTCACACAGCTTGTGTATGTCAGAAACAAGTTACAAATTCAAATGTGTCTGATCCCATAATCCGAGTATTATTTTGCCAGAAGCTAAGAGCCTATGGACCCTGATGTTTAATTATATGATGGTTTTTACTAGATCACTGAATTATATTATGGGCTGTAGTTAAAACATTTAAATTGCTCTCATTGTCTTTTGGGCAAGAGGGTTTCAGAGAGTTATTGGTGTAGATTTCAAATATTTAAGTTTGCCTTTATCTAATCTTGCAGTGACACATTTAACACCTATTTCTGCACATGAACATGAAACAAACTGCAGAGATCTCTCTGAATCTCAGTTGCCATATATCTAAAAAGGGGAATTTTGATAACTAACTAACTGCACGTGTTTGAAGAATGTTTCAGGAGACAGTGTATAAATTTCTTAATACAATTATTCATATTATGTTGCATTCAGTAAACACTAATTCCCTCTACATTGACTCACAGTGTTATGTGAAAAAGGAATTCCTGTGGGAACAGAGACTCAAGATGTTTAACCACAACTGACTCATTTTTCTTGATCTTATCGATATAGTGTCCGATTTTGTACATCATTGATTTATACTAAATGAATGTTGTGCTGCATAGTCTTGTATCAATTTTTTATGCTGGAAGGCTACATTTTCTAGCATCACTTTCCATGCACATTTCCACGTTACGGCTGGCCATCAGGAACTAGTGTGGTGGGAAGGTGGAAGGAGAATAATAATCGTCACAGTAGGATACACTCATGAACACTGTGATGATCTAGCTTCTCGACTCCATAGACAATTCTTATTCTCAAATTCTGGAAAAACAGTCAAAAACTTTTTTCTTTCAAATTTTTTTTCTGAAAAAGCAGCTAATCATTTGTGGTACCAGATGGCAGTTTTACTGACATTTATAGAGTATCCACTATATCTAGGCTTTTGTCCTATTTCATGGTGCTTGGATTGTAGGTTACAGGAAACTACTTAAAGTAGTTAAAGAAAAAGAGAAATCTATTGGAAGGATACTGAGATACTTTCAAAGACCAAACAGAGTTGGGATTACTTATTACTAATATCTCAAATTGAAAAGTATTCAGATAATTGCCACTGTTCTTTTTCCTTTCTCTGCAATGTCTCATTGAGATACTCCTTTCATACAGTTTTTTTTCAAACAGAGAGACTTTTTCTGTTTCTCTGTATTTAAAACACTCAGTTAACATTTCCCCTGTTTGAGCCAAAGGATATTTCTGAATCTCTGATTCAAATTTCCTAAAAACTTGGCCATCTGTTCAACTGCCATCCAGTGAAGTTGACAATAGAATAATGGCTGCCAGCATACTTCCCTTCAGGGGGAAGCTCTGAGAAAATGAATGTTATTATGTTCTTGGAAATACACCCAGGATGCCTTCCACAGCACTGTGCTGGATGGGTTAAGTATGCTTAAATTAGTCCAAGTAACACTGTTAATAACCTTTCAGATTAAGCCAGCTAGAAAGCTAAAAGAATAGAAATCTCAGATGTAATGCCTTTCTGTGACTGGAATCCATTCTGCTATAACTTTTAAACCAAATCAAACTCTTATAAAATTGTAGATGCATAAAGAATATGTGGAGGCAGGTTATTTTTTTCCTAAATGTAAGCTAATTTGAACACTGCACTTGGGTGTTGAATTTTGTCTTTGAGACAGGGACAGAGAAGGGGAGAGAGAGGCAGAGGGAGAGAAAGACAGTAGAAAGAGACAGAGAAGAAGAGAGAAAATGAAGTAGAAAGGAAAGGAAGAAGAGAGGAGAAAGAGACCATTTGCAGGTATGAACATTCTAGAAGATGAGCCATTTATCAAATACCTAGAAGTGATTCAACACTTATTCATAAAAACCTACATTCATGCTTTTGACTTTGGTGATGAGGAGCATTTTATGAAAATCAACACAAATTCATTATCAGAGAAGAAAATGTTAAAGCTTATCAACAAGGAGGAGGGAAAAAAAAGATCCCGTGTTCTAGAAGAGATTTTGTTACTTTTTTTCTTATTTGTACATTAGGTTTGATTTAATTGTGTGTGGATAAATGGCATCATGATAGAACTGTTCTAGGAGCCAAGAGTTGTGACACACGACGTTCTCTCAAAGTGCTACATTCCTGTGCACTGGGGATCCAGATTAACTATAGAGTATTTGCAAAATGTAACCTAAGTTAGGTTGAAAGGTTGACTTTAGGGGGAAAGCAGTTCTCTATTCCATATTTCACCCCTTAGCCCTCAACTCTGATTTACATGTAGCAAGAGATGTCATGTGAAGTTTCAGATGTGACTGCAGAAGAAAGCAAGCAGGTGGGTCAGGTGGGTAGGGAGAGGGAAAACAATCGTTAAATTAGTTTAAGAATTCCATACCTGCGATAAATGAGGAATTCATAATGATGATATGTGAAATGCATTTACATATTCTAAAACATGTAGTGAATTTTACTAGTAATGATTATCTACAAAGGTAAAACAGTATTGTTTAATGATTTAAAGCTTTAAGAGTCACTCAGCTGTCTTGGCTTATCTCTAGTTGTAAATGAAAGTAAGATTTGTGGGGAAAAAAATAATAATAATCAACTGCAACAGGGTAAATGTCCTCTTGGTAAAATAAGGTAAGTACATGAATTTACTGAAATAGAGTAAAACTTTATCCAACACGAAGATATGATTTTCTTCCATATACTTGATATGCCAGGGAGGGTTTGAGGAAATAATAAATCATTGAGATATGAGCCACTTTGTTTTAGATGAAAACAAACACAGACAGAGTGAAGGACTCTGTATTATTTTTTCTCCAACTCAACTCATATCTTCCAAACTCCACCAGCTCCACTAGCATTCCACTCCCACTGGCAGGAAGGGGGTCCAGCACACGTAAGGAAACAAACACTACTTCCAACAGTGACATGTGGGCAAAGATGGTGGCCACAATATTTGCACATGGATACTGAGCATGCCTGTGTGCTCAGTCACTGCAGTCATGTCTGACTCTTCACAACCCCATGGACTGCAGCCCGCCAGCCTCCTCTGCCCATGGGATTCTCCAGGCTAGAATACTAGAATGTCTGCCGTTTCCTCCTCCACTGGATCTTTCTAACTGAGGTATCGAACCTCCCTCTCTTATGTCTCCTGAATTGGCAGGCAGATTCTTAACCACTAATGCCATCTGGGAAGGGTTAGAGAATCCTGCCACACAAAAGGCATGGGTGGGATTCTAGCATAAGGAAATAATTTAGAGTGACCAATTCATCCTCTATTGCTTAGGACTGAAGCTTTTTCTGGAACTTGGGACCTCTACTGCTAAAACAGGAAAATTCTCTCAAACAAACCAGAATAATTGGTTACCCTAGAAGAGAGAAATGGATAAAGAGTTAAACGTATAAATGGTTCACGTAGGACTGCTAAAAGGCTTCCTGATAGCTCAGTTGGTAAAGAATCAGCCTGCAATGTGGGAGACCTGGGTTCAATTCCTGGCTTTGGGAAGATTCCCTGGAGAAGGAAAAGGCTACCCACTCCAGTATTCTGGCCTGGAGAATTCCATGAACTATACAGTCCATAATGTCACAGAATCAGACACAACTGAGTGACTTTCACTCACTTCACTCATTCACTCTTGATACTTTGCCAAGCTCACTTCATAGCCTTATGAAATAAGGCCTTGTATTTGGGCTTCCCAAGTGACTCAGTGATAAAAAATCTACCCGTCATGCAGAAGATGCCAGTTTGATCCCTGGGTCAAGAAGATCCCCTGGAGAAGGAAATGGCAATCCACTCCAGTATTCTTGCCTGGGAAATCCCATGCACAGAGGAACCTGGCAGGCTATGGTCCATGGGTTCACAAACTGTCTGACATGACTTAGCAACCGAACAGCAATAGCATCTTATATTTATGAGCTAAAAATAGAGATGAGGAACAGTTACCTTTCCTTCTCCCTCCCAAATTCCAAAATATACATGCATTGTGTACCGTTGTGCTATATTAAAACCAAACTTTTCAAAAGTATCTCATTTTTTTTTATATTCCCACTATGTATTTGCTTTGGGAAAACATGTATATATGCACATTTGACGATCATACAGCTAAATGTTATAATTCTATATAGAACATTACAGAAGTTTCTTCTTAGGCTTTTAATAATTATATATTTAACGGCCATGTAAACAGTAGTGGTATTAATATACCATTTCAAAGTGACTGAGGTTTAGTTAAATTCAGTTTGTTTTTTAAAAATGATTGATGATTCATTTATAAGCATCTTAAATTGCTTTTCTAATAATTTTGCTCATGTAAAAAGAGTAACAGGGCTATTTTAATAAACATTCATTTTCTGATCCTCAAGCGTGAACATTATCCCATGTATATGTTTACTCTTGCTCTTCCTTTTATGAAAATTGACTCTTTGTATTATTTTAACTTTAAAGAATTTACACTCTGAAATGTGGAAGTTTACATTTAGGCATTTTATGCTTCTGGTAGTCTGAATTGTTTGCAAGGCTTAAAAAAAAAAAAGTTCAATCTGGCATTTCCATTTACAATGCTGTAATATCCATTAGTATGAATGACACATCATGTCACCGTGAGTGATATTTGATAGATGACTGGGACAGTTGGAGAACAAAACGCTTTAGATCATGTTTACAGCTTCAATGATACCAGATGCTCTTTTCCTAAAGCTGCCTTATTAACTGAGTCTGAAATGACTAATGGGCAAAATAAAATTAAAGAGAAAAAGTGTGATAAATGAGCATTTGGAAGGCAAAGTCAAGGATATAAGCAGGTAACATTCCCCTTGAGACCATGTTTTTAAAAGACAGACTATAATTCTTCTGAACTATACAATGTAAATAACATGGAAGTTGGTTTTAAAGTATAATTGATTGCACTGTTTACAGGAAGACATAAATCAGAAGACGAGCAAAACAAGAGTGGGACATATAAAAAGAAACAGAATGTAGAATTCAGGCATGAGAATGATGAAGAGAGATCCTGAGTTGTTAGGGAAATTATAAACCTTTCCTTTTTATTTTTCAATTATTTTTCTAGATAGTGATGGTTAAAGTGATTAACACTAGCATGGGAGCTGAAAAATAGCATGCCTGGGTCAGAAGTTCCCACAAAACCTAGTATGTAGTATAACTTTTCTTTGGCCATAATCAATCACCCTTTTTCTCTAGTTTACATTTGAAAGCAATGGATAAATGCTAAAGATAGGTTCTGAAGGAGTAGAAATTTCTTCACAGTTGTATCTTCTATTTTGGCTGATAAAACACACCCCAGTGAAGTCTGACATCTGCATCTGAGACTGACTCATGCTACTTGAGACTTCAGGACCATCTCCATCTGTGCTATTTTTACCATGTAACTAATTTGGATAAGGGTGTTTCTGCTGTCACCAGGCCTGTTACTAAAGCAACTTTAATGCAGTTTGTGTAGTTAGGTAAAATGGTTCTGAATATGATTAAGTGTGCCTGCTCTGGAATTTTTTTGCTTGTGATTTTTGGGGCAGGATGAGGAGACTGATATTTTAAGAATTCAGTTGTCCTTCCAGACAATCTAGACTTCAGCGCACCATCATCAGGTAAGAACAAGTTCAAATTCCAAAAATTCCACCATCCTAGCTGGTATGGATTCTTAAAATATGATTTAATTTTTCTGGGTCTCATATCATATAAAATGTATATAAATGCTATGTGACATCTTTGGGAGGACTGAAAATAGCTCTTTTTCAGAAGTTTGATAAAATCAAAGAAAGAAAGAAAAAAACAAAAAAACTTGGCCCCTGGGAGGAAAGTAGCCTTTCAAATGCTGAGCTTTATTTTCTTCCATTTATATTTTAGCTGGTGGTACTTTAGCAGATCTACATTTAGTTTCTAAGACATCACATTTGCTCTGACCATTTGTCTGTGCTTTTCTGGAGAGCTACATACATGTTCAATTTGACTATGCAAATATAACTACATTTGGATGAATGGTTAATGACCCTAAAGAAGTTTGAAAACATTGGCCATAGCAATAAGACAGTCTGTTGGAAGTCAAACATGGTTAAACAAATGCAGAGACTGATAAGAGATACATACATATATATATACACACACACACACACACACACACACACACACACACATTTATGTGTTGTACCCTCACATAAATGTACTCAGAAAATGAATTTTCCACACACATATATAGTAATGTTATCTGATTTCTACTGTGTAACATTGATTTATGAAAAATATCCCATTCTGCTTTTAACTGTTCTTTAAAAATACTGTTTACTGGCTATAGAATATAGCATTTTGAATGTATTGCATTCTTGAAAATATTTTATTAAAAGATGTTTTGATTTCCCCTAAATTCATGATTAATATTTGGAGGAGATATCTCCCATAATCTATAATGAGTTGTATTTCTGTTGTCTCTTTCAAATAGATTTACATAAGGAAAATTATCTATATGGATATCTCTGTGGCTAGAAATTTCTTAAATTATCAGGATAGACATTCCCAAATTACCTATGATAAATTATATTTTAAATGCAGCAGTCACAGAAATACTTGTAACAGGTAACAATTTAACTTGTATGCAGAGAACATCATGAGAAACACTGGGCTGAAAGAAGCACAGCTAGAATCAAGATTGCCGGGAGAAATATCAATCACCTCAGATATGCAGAAGACACCACCCTTAGGGCAGAAAGTGAAGAGGAACTAAAAGGCCTCTTGATGAAAGTGAAAGAAGAGAGTCAAAAAGCTGGCTTAAAGCTCAACATTCAGAAAACGAAGATCATGGAATCCAGTCCCATCACTTCATGGCAAATAGATGGGGAAACAGTGGAAACAATGTCAGACTTTATTCTGGGGGGCTCCAAAATCACTGCAGACGGTGACTGCAGCCATGCAATTAAAAGACGCTTACTCCTTGGAAGGAGGGTTATGACCAACCTAGATAGCATATTCAAAAGCAGAGACATTACTTTGCCAACAAAGGTCCATCTAGTCAAGGCTATTGTTTTTTCTGTGGTCATGTATGGATGTGAGAGTTGGACTGTGAAGAAAGCCAAGCACCAAAGAATAGATGCATTTGAACTGTGGTGTTGGAGAAGACTCTTCAGAGTCTCGTGGACTGCAAGGAGATTCAACCAGTCCACTCTAAAGAAGATCAGTCCTGGGATTTCTTTGGAAGTAATGATGCTAAAGCTGAAACTCCAGTACTCTGGCCACCTCATGGGAAGAGTTGACTCATTGGAAAAGACTCTGATGCTGGGAGAGATTGAGGGCAGGAGGAGAAAGGGATGACAGAGGATGAGATGGCTGGATGGCATCACCAACTCGATGGACATGAGTTTGAGTGAACTCCAGGAGTTGGTAATGGACAGGAAGGCCTGGCGTGCTGTGATTCGTGGGGTCGCAAAGAGTCAGACACAACTGAGCGACTGAACTGAACTGAATATTTTGAAACTTTCTAGTTTAATCCCTCAGTGGATTTCCATTACTCTTAGACTAAAACATATACCTTTTTAAAAAAGTGAGATATAATACACATTTTGCATTAGTTTTAGGTGTAAAACACAATGATTTAAGTATATGGTACAAAATGACTACTGCTCTAAATTCAGGTAACATCCATCACCACATACGGTTACTAGTTTGCTATCTTGTGATGAGAACTTTTAAATTATACACCACAGCATTTTAAACTATTGTTATCATATAGTTTATAAAATATGAACATATCTGTTCATAAAATTCACAACCTAATATAATCCAGGGCCCTGTATGATCTGGCCTCTGCTCACCTCTGTACTCTGCTCACCTCTGTACTCTTATCTCAAATAAGCCTCCTACTTTCTTCCCTCTTCTTCAGCTATCCTGGTCTGCTTTAGATTTCTCAACAAAACAAGGCATTTCTTGTCTCAAGTCCACTGTGCCTGCTTTTGTCTAGATATCAAACTCTTGTCTTGCTCTCTTCCTTTAGATCAGAATTTAAATATCACTTCTATAAGAGATTTCCCTAGACCATCATCTCTAACTACTCTCAACTGCTAAACTGAGTTTCTTTCATAGTTCTTATCCTAGTAGAAGTAAGCTCCATCAGGACCAGAACAAGGATATAGGCACAGTATGGAGCCTATTCTAAGTGTTCACTATTTTATAAGATATGACTGCAAAAGATAAACAAATTAGCTGTAATACTATTTGTAATGTCATAACTATTTCCTCTTTATCATTTCCTCTTATTTATATAGTTGGCATTTTATTTAGATAATATTTTATATATTTACACATTCAGTATCATAGTTACTCACTTATGATTAAATTTAATCTTTATGCTTTCAAAGTCCTGGGCTACCTGAGATGAGTTACTGATGATTTTTTTTCAAATGTTTATGAATAGTTTTTATATAAACTATCATCTAAAATTTATGCTGGTATATGGTGTGCAGTAATATTTATTTTCTATAAGTAGCAATATTTGGTCTATTCTTCTTACCACTGTTAAGTCACATCTTCTTGGTTGGTTTAATACGTGTTGGTAGACAGAATCATATCTCCCCTTAAGATGTCTATATCCTTATCTTCAAAATCCATCAATAATACTTTGTCTTGCAAAAGGGACTCTTCATGTGAATAAATTAAAAATATTGACATGAGGAGATTATCTTGAATTATCTGGGTGAGTTTAATTTGACCTTAATTGTCCTTATAAAACAGAGGCAGGCCAGTCAGAGTCAATGGAGATGTGATAATAGAGATAAGGAGGTTTTCAAGATGGTGCTCTCCTGCTGGCTTTTTAGATGGTAGATGTGGCCATGAGCAGACAGAAGGCAAGGAAGTATTGATTTATTCTCTCCTGGGGCAAGCAGTGCGCCTTTAGAGGTCACCTGCATTTCTCCACGCATGGACTTTATCAATGTGTAAAGATTTTATAACAAAGATTCAGTGAAGCTCAGAGTATATTCTTTAGACCATATTTCATTGACTTTTTTTTTTTTTACTGTCTTAGAATGAGAGTGGTAAACACTGAAACAATGTCACACAGTTTAAAATTCATGTAAAAATATTTTGTGATACTTATTATTCAAAGCAATCCCTTACAATTTTAGAGGAACTTACACTTTTCTACGCACTTACACATACATTATCTTATTTTAGCTCTAACAAAATCAGTTATACAAAAGAAATGATTGATTTTCTTATTTCATTTTAAATGTAAGAAAATATTATTCTCTGAGAATCAGAGTTTAATTTATCCATGATCACATACTAAGAATCAAATCTGGAGCGGGCCAGGCCCTGACATGTTATCCTAGAAAGGAATTTGGTCATTAGAGAGAATCTCCTATAAGTCAATAAGAAAGAGTGAGATAATCTAACAGAAAAAAAAAAGATAAAGATCTTTATCAGCCATCACAAAAAAGAAAATTCATATTTTCAATAAGCCTGGAAAAAAGGTAGATAGCATTATCATGGCTTTACTCTCTAAGTTGCGTCCAACTCTGTGACCCTATGCACTGTAGCCCACCAGGCTCCTCTGTCCATGGGATTTTCCAGGCAAGAATACTGGAAAGGTTTGCCATTTCCTCCTTCAGGGGAATTTCCAGCTCCAGGGATCAAACCTGGATCTCCTGTGCTGCAGATGATCTCCTGAAATGCAGGTGGATTATTTACCAACTTAACCACGAGGGAAGCTCTGATAACATTATTAGGAAAATGCAACATAAAATCACAAAGATATACCACTATTCATGTACTGAAGTAGGTAAAGATAAAAATTACTGAATGAAGCTCTCCAGCAAGTTCTAAACTCATATATTGCTGGCCTGATCTGCAAATATAAACATATGCCTATACTAGTCCCCAAAGTTACACTCCAAAATGAATTTCCAGTTAAGTTCAGAGCAGATATACATTTGTGTGTGTGTGTGTGTGTGTGTGTGTGTGTGTGTGTGTGTGTATAGTAATAACCGCAAAACAGTCCAACTGGTCACAAACAGTTAAAAAGATAAGAAGCTTGTAATATATTCATATACAAGAATGTACTTCACAAAAGCAATTCTTGAAAAAAATATAGATTAATTTAATTTCACAGACATAATAATGAGCAAGATAAATCAAAGATAAAACTACAATGCTGTATGATTTCATTTATGTAAAATTAAAAAATAAAAAAGAAATGAGGAATATATTTTTAGGGTATATTTGAGAGAAACCATGTAGAATCCTACAGAAGTTTCATATATTGTTGTGGGTGCTAGATTTATGAGTTTCTACAGGTATAATGAGAAGTACATTTAATATCTGTGCACTTTATTTTACATATCTTGTTATCTTATAGGGGGGCTAAATTTTCTACCCCAAACTGTGTCTCTTTGACATGAGGGTCAATTTAGGCTGATGACTATTATGGCCACCAAAACTCAGAATGCTCCTTTTACCTTACCCCAATTGTATAAAAGAATGCAGACAGAGGATCTTTTCCAGTAAGGGAGTTGTCACCATAGAAATTACAGTATGAACTAGATGTGTAGCAGAAAGCAACCTAGCAAAGCTCACTTATTCTACCCCAAACTGTGTCTCTTTGACATGAGGGTCAATTTAGGCTGATGACTATTATGGCCACCAAAACTCAGAATGCTCCTTTTACCTTACCCCAATTGTATAAAAGAATGCAGACAGAGGATCTTTTCCAGTAAGGGAGTTGTCACCATAGAAATTACAGTATGAACTAGATGTGTAGACAGAAAGCAACCTAGCAAAGCTCACTTATTAAAACTCTTTTTATGTTTCAGTTCAGTTGCTCAGTCGTGTACGGCACTTTGTGACCCCATGAATCGCAGCACACCAGGCCTCCCTGTTCATCACCATCTCTTGAGGTTCACTCAGACTTCACTCAGACTCAGTTCATCATGAGTTCGTGATGCCATCCAGCCATCTCATCCTCGGTCGTCCCCTTCTCCTCCTGCCCCCAATCCCTCCCAGCATCAGAGTCTTCTCCAGTGAGTCAACTCTTCCCATGAGGTGGCCAAAGTACTGGAGTTTCAGCTTTAGCATCATTTCTTCTCATCTGACTTCAGATATCATCATGACTTCTATTTTACAGCTGAGTAATATTCCATTGTAAACATGTATCACAACTCCTTTATCTATTCGTCTCTATGTCCCACCATCCCTGTCGGTCCCAGTAAACATTTGTTTATCAGTTGTTTGTTTTTCCATCTCCCTGTAAATTGTCTTCCTCTCCTTTGTCTCAAATCACTACCTTCACATTGGTGAGATACTCAGTTCTCCTGGGTCTCTCCTGTCTGTGTATGTATTATAAACTTGTTTTTTTTTTCTTGTTAATCTATCTCATGTCAATTCAATTATTAGACTAGCTGGAAGAACTTAGAGGTATAGTAGAAAATTTCTACCTCCCTGACAACCTTCACATGCTTAAAAATTTATATAAATGTTTTTAAAATGTATAAAAATTAATGTGATATTTTAGGACAGCATCTAACATTAACACACTAAATAAAGCAAAAACAATAAAGAAAAAAACCCAAATAGCAGGATTTTTTCTTAAAACCAAGCACTATAATTTCTACTAAAGAGAAATAATACATTATATACATGAAAACTCATGAGAAATAATTAACACAATTAAAAGGAATATCCAAAGTGAAACACTATTTAGACATTATTAACAAAAATATGAAAGTAAAATCAATAGCAATAAGTTCAGTCACCCAGTTGTGTCCGACTCTTTGCGACCCCATGAATCGCAGCACACCAGGCCTCCCTGTTCATCACTATCTCCCGGAGTTCACTCAGACCATGTCCATCGAGTCAGTGATGCCATCCAGCCATTTCATCCTCGGTCGTCCCCTTCTCCTCCTGCCCTCAATCCCTCCCAGCATCAGAGTGTTTCCCGATGAGTCAACTCTTCCCATGAGGAGGCCAGAGTACTGGAGTTTCAGCTTTAGCATCAGTTCTTCCAAAGAAATCCCAGGACTTATCTCCTTCAGAATGGACTGCTTGGATCTCCTTGCAGTCCAAGGGACTCTCAAGAGTCTTCTCCAACACCACAGTTCAAAAGCATCAATTCTTCAGCGTTCAGCCTTCTTCACAGTCCAACTCTCATATCCATACATGACCACAGGAAAAAGCATAGCCTTAACTTTGCCTTTGTTGGCAAAGTAATGTCTCTGCTTTTGAATATACTATCTAGGTTGGTCATAACTTTTCTTCCAAGGACTAAGCATCTTTTAATTTCATGGCTGCAGTCACCATCCGCAGTGATTTTGGAGCCCAAAAAAATAAAGTCTGACACTGTTTCCACTGTTTCCCCATCTATTTGCCATGAAGTGATGGGACCTGATGCCAGGATCTTTGTTTTCTGAATGTTGAGCTTTAGGCCAACTTTTTCGCTCTCCTCTTTCACTTTTACCAAGAGGCTTTTTAGCTCCTTTTCACTTTCTGCCACAAGGGTGATGTCATCCGCTTATCTGAGGTTATTGATATTTCTCCCAGCAATCCTGATTCCAGCTTGTGTTTCTTCCAGTCCAGCGTTTCTCATGATGTACTCTGCATAGAAGTTAAATAAGCAGGGTGACAATATACAGCCTTGACGTAATTCTTTTCCTATTTGGAACCAGTCTCTTGTTCCATGTCCCGTTCTAACTGTTGCTTCCTGACCTGCATACAGATTTCTCAAGAGGCAGGTTAGGTGGTCTGGTATTCCCATCTCTTTCAGAATTTTCCACAGTTTGTTGTGATCCACACAGTCAAAGTCTTTGGCATAGTCAATAAAGCAGAAATAGATGTTTTTCTGGAAATTTCTTGCTTTTTCCATGATCCAGCAGATGTTGGCAATTTGATCTCTGGTTCCTCTGACTTTTCTAAAACTAGCTTGAACATCAGGGAGTTCATGGTTCAAGTATTGTTGAAACCAGCGCACTAAGTGCAGGTGGCTCTGAGAGCCGGTGCACTAAGCACGGCTGAGAGGAGCTACCCCACGTCCGAGGTCAGGGGCGGCGCCGGGAGGAGCTATACCATGTCCGAGGTCACTGGTGGCCAGAAGGAGCTATCCCGCATCTGAGTTCAGGGGCAGTGGCCGAGAGGAGACACCCCATATCCGTGGTCAGGGGAGGCCAGGAGAAGCCACCTTGTGCCCGAGGCCAGGGGTGGTGACCCTGTGGAGCCACCGCAAGCCCGAGGCCAGGTGTGGCAGCTTGGAAGAGGCACCGACGCTCGAGGCCAGGGCCGGCAGCCTGGAGGAGCAACCCAGGGAGTGGTGGCTGGGCAGGCGCAGGAGTGCCTAAAGGAGCTATCCCATGTTGAAGGTCAGGAATGGCAGTAGTAAGGAGATACGCCTCATCCAAGGTAAGAAGCAGCAGCTGTGTTTTGCTGGAGCAGCTGTGAAGAGATACCCCATGCCCAAGGTAAGAGAAACCCAAGTAAGATGGTAGGTGTTGCAAGAGGGCATCAGAGGGCAGACACACTGAAACCATACTCACAGAAATCTAGTCAATCAAATCACACTAGGACCACAGCCTTGTCTAACTCAGTGAAACCAAGCCATGCCTGTGGGGCAACCCAAGACAGGTCGGTCATGGCGGTGAGGTCTGACAGAATGTGGTCCACTGGAGAAGGGATTGGCAAACCACTTCAGTATTCTTGCCTTGAGAACCTCATGAACAGTATGAAAAGGCAATATGATAGGATACCAAAAGAGGAACTCCCCAGGTCAGTAGGTACCCAATATGCTACTGGAGGTCAGTGGAGAAATAACTCCAGAAAGAATGAAGGGATGGAGCCAAAGCAAAAACAATACCCAGCTTTGGATGTGACTGGTGATAGAAGCAAGATCTGATGCTGTAAAGAGCAATATTGCATAGGAACCTGAAATGTCAGGTCCATGAATCAAGGCAAATTGGAAGTGGTCAAACAGGAGATGGCAAGGGGGAACGTCAACATTCTAGGAATCAGCGAACTAAAATGGACTGGAATGGGTGAATTTAACTCAGATGACCATTATATCTACTACTGCGGGCAGGAATCCCTCAGAAAAAATGGAGTAGCCATCATAGTCAACAAAAGAGTCCAAAATGCAGTACTTGGATGCAATCTCAAAAATGACAGAATGATCTCTATTCGTCTCCAAGGCAAACCATTCAATATCACAGTTATCCAAGTCTATGAGCCAACTAGTAATGCTGAAGAAGCTGAAGTTGAATGGTTTTATAAAGATCTACAAGACCTTTTAGAACTAACACCTAAAAAAGATGTCCTTTTCATCATAGGAGACTGGAATGCAAATGTAGGAAGTCAAGAAACACCTGGAGTAACAGGCAAGTTTGGCCTTGGAATGCAGAATGAAGCAGGGCAAAGACTAATAGATTTTTGCCAAGAAAATGCACTGGTCATAGCAAACACCCTCTTCCAACAACACAAGGGAAGATTCTACACATGCACATCACCAGATGGTCAACACCGAAATCAGATTGATTATATTCTATGCAGCCAAAGATAGTAATGAAAGATATTAAAGAAATCTCCCAGAAATTTAATCATAAAATAGTTCAATTTCTTAATTTAAGAAATTAATCCAAAAAGCATTAACTTCTCATTACTGTGTATGTCTGGATAGGTTAAAAAATGCAGAGGAGAAAGTTACAAGGGAAAAAAAGATAACATAAAAATTTGTCTTTATAACAACTTTGTGGGTTTTTTTTTGCTATTTTATTCCCAGTACCTAAAGGATGAGCCCAGCCTTTAGGTTTTGGGCTTCCCCGGTGGCTCAGATGGTAAAGAATCTGCATGCAATGTGGGAGACCTGGGTTTGATCCCTAGATTGGGAAGATTCCCCTAGAAAAGGGAACAGCTACCCTGTCTTGCATTTTGGCCTGGAGATTTCCATGGACAGAGGTGCCTGGCAGGCTACAGTCTATGCGGTCACAAAGAGTTGGACAAGACTAAGCTACTTTCATTCACTCACCTAAATGGAAGTCTGACATAATAACTATCAAAAGTACTTGTTGAATAAAAAAAGGCTTTTCCAGGACTGAATTTGTAAAGTAGAAAGCTCCCACCAGTTTCTCATTTCAGAGGATGGTAAAAAGACTCACATTAAATCAAATTATTATAATTATTCATAACACTAAGAAGAAACAGTAGTAGGGTTTAGAAACCCCAGAGGCAAAATCAGTTTACAATCGAAGAATGTGTGCCTTTGATTTGCTCATCTATCTTTAACACATCTACTGCCTCCACTGACATAGCCTAGCGCTTTAATGTATGGCATTCAAGCAGCTCCTGCCATGTATAAATAGTGAACCATTCATTCTAGATGTCCATAGTCAACTGTCCCAGAGTTGTCCAGGCATGAAAAATTACAGAGCTAATAAAGGAATAAATGAGAAATTAGGTTCGGTATGAGAAGGAACATCTTACACTACCCTAAATTTTAAAATTTATTGTGACGATCTGGGATGAGGCCTTCAACATAAGAAAGTAGTTATGATTACAGGAAGCAAATAATATTGACAACACTTTCAAACAGAAGAGTATTCCTCAAACCCATATGAATGTGATGCCTTAGAGCATTATTTGGGGGGAATAGTAGCATCTAAGGATTTTATGCACAGCTAATTCTTAAAGAGCAATCTCATTCCTTTAAATAATCCTAATGGATTAGCTCCAGGAGCAAGCAGAAGAGAAATTTTACCCCTTCAAAATCTGCATCAACATGGAAACTTCCATAGGATAGACAGATATGGATATATTTGTGTCATCTTTATAGCAGGATGGATGGAGAGAAATCATTGAGCTCCACATTTAAAAAAAGGGGTGGTGGTGCATGTGTTCAACAAAGACTTTAAATGCTCAAAGCAGGGGATATAGATACACTGTGAAAGTCATTACAGTGGCCGAGAAGACTTTACTTTGCTGAGCACCGCTGACAAACTTTCTTGTCTTTTCCTCCAGTTTCACTGCTTTCTTGGTCTTGCTTGAACATAGGAGGCATAAACCCTTCCAGAATTTTACTCTATCTGCAAAGCCTTCCCTTGAATGTTGTTGTTTACTTGCTAAGTCCTGTCCACCTTTTTGTGACCCCATGGATTGCAGCACATAAGGCTCCTCTGTCCTCTACTATCTCCTGAAATTTGCTCAAATTAAATTCTATTGAGTCAGTGATGCTATCTAACTATTTCATCCTCTGTCACCCCCTTCTCTTTTTGCCTTCTGTCTTTGACTCTTCAGTCCCTTGAATACCCATATAGAAAATTCCCTCACCTCCCAATAAGGCTTTGCTTTCAACCTTTATTTGGCCATTACATTTAGGAATTAGCCAAAGATTGATTTGAAGGTTTCACTCCAAAGAGCTTTGTCTTGCTGATATTAATCATGGAGAATGGAAACAGAACAGAATGAATATTAAAGTATGTTAGTCTCTCAAGATGATCTTTATCAAATTATCAGAAACAGCCAAACCTAGGAGAACTCAAAGAATTGGAAAAAAAATTCCTTTCTCTTTTTATAAAATAAAGGGAAAAAAAGGAGACTGTCCAGGTAAAGACATAAAGAATTTTGGAGCCTAGAGGATTCATTATTCTGTCAGGCCAGCTGCATCTTCATACCCAGGGTAAAGTCATATCTGACAATAATAGAAATATTGCTGTGGAAATTCAAAGAAAATTTCTTGCAAACAAAAGATACAAAGATTTGTCCGTAAACAGTAGTGCAATTAAAGTTATGAAATGAGATAAGAAGGACCTGAAGACTGTCAGACCTAGTGAAGTAAGTCAGAAAGAGAAAAACAAATATATTAACAAATATCATAAATGTAGAATCTAAAAAACTGATGCAAATCAACTTATTTACAAAGCAGAAATAGAGACACAGACATAAAAAAGAAACACAGACTTTTGAACATCAATGAGGGGAAATGGGTTGGGATGCACTGGGAGATTGGGACTGATATATATACACTTCTGTGTATAACAACAGACTGGTTCCAAATAGGAAAAGGAGTACGTCAAGGCTATATACTGTCACCCTGCTTATTTAAATTATATGCAGAGTATATCACAAGAAATGCTGGACAGGAAGAAAAACAAGCTGGAATCAAGACTGCCAGGAGAAATATCAATAACCTCAGATATGCAGATGACACCACGCTTATGGCAGAAAGTGAAGAGGAACTCAAAAGCCTCCTGATGACAGTGACAGAGGAGAGTGAAAAAGTTGGCTTAAAGTTCAACATTCAGAAAACGAAGATCATGGCATCCGGTCCCATCACTTCATGGCAAACAGATGGTGAAACAGTGGAAACAGTGTCAGACTTTATTTTGGGGGGCTCCAAAATCACTGCAGATGGTGATTGCAGCCATGAAATTAAAAGATGCTTACTCCTTGGAAGAAAAGTTATGAACAACCTAGACAGCATATTCAAAAGCAGAGACATTACTTTGCAAACAAAGGTCCATCTAGTCAAGGCTATGGTTTTCCCAGTATGGATGTGAGAGTTGGGACTGTGAAGAAGGCTGAGCACTGAAGAATTGACGCTTCTGAACTGTGGTGTTGGAGAAGACTCTTGAGAGTCCCTTGGACTGCAAGGAGATCCAACCAGTCCATTCTGAAGGAGATCAGCCCTGGGATTTCTTTGGACGGAATGATGCTGAAATTGAAACTCCAGTACTTTGGCCACCTCATGCAAAGAGCTGACTCATTGGAAAAGACTCTGATGCTGGGAGGGATTGGGGGCAGGAGGAGAAGGAGACGACAGAGGATGAGATGGCTGAATGGCATCATTGACTCGAGGGACATGAGTCTGAGTGAACTCCCGGAGTTGGTGATGGACAGGAAGGCCTGGCATGCTGCGATTAATGGGGTCACAAAGAGTCAGACACGACTGAGCAACTGAACTGAACTGATGTATATAACACATAAATAATGAGAATACTGTATAGCCAAGGGAACTCTACTCAATGTTCTGTGTTGACCTAAAAGGGAAAGAAATCCAAAAAACAGGGGATATATGAATACATATAGCTGATTCACATTGTTGTACAACTGAAATTAACAAACATTGCAAAACAACTATATTCCAATAAATTTCTTTTAAGATAACAAGAAAGAGAAGAGATGATTTGTTTCCATTAATTTATACCCATTAATAGCTAATGGAAAAGGTTGTCCAGATAAACCTCTCAGAGGGATGAGTAAAATCTATCAAGTTCTAATTCATCTATTTACTAGTTGGGGATGGATTAAGTTCAGTTCAGTTCAGTCACTTATTCGTGTCCAACTCTTTGCGACCCCATGAATCGCCAGGCCTCCATGTCCTTCACCAACTCCCGGAGCTCACTTAGATTCACGTCCATCAAGTGAGTGATGCCATCCAGCCATCTCATCCTCTGTCGTCCTCTTCTCCTCCTGCCCCCAATCCCTCCCAGCATCAGTCTTTTCCAATGAGTCAACTCTTCGCATGAGGTGGCCAAAGTACTGGAGTTTCAGCTTTAGCATCATTCCTTCCAAAGAAATCCCAGGGCTGATCTCCTTCAGAATGGACTGGTTGGATCTCCTTGCAGTCCAAGGGACTCTCAAGAGTCTTCTACAACACCACAGTCCAAACGCATCAATTCTTTGGTGCTCAGCCTTCTTCACAGTTCAACTCTCACATTCATACATGACCACAGGAAAAACCATAGCCTCGACTAGACGAACCTTAGTCGGCAAAGTAATGTCTCTGCTTTTGAATATGCTATCTAGGTTGGTCATAACTTTTCTTCCAAGGAGTAAGTGTCTTTTAATTTCATGGCTGCAGTCACCATCTGCAGTGATTTTGGAGCACAAAAAAATAAAGTCTGACACTCTTTCCACTGTTTCCCCATCTACTTCCCATGAAGTGATGGGACCAGATGCCAGGATCTTTGTTTTCTGAATGTTGAGCTTTAGGCCAACTTTTTCACTCACCTCTGTCACTTTCATGAAGAGGCTTTTTAGTTCCTCTTCACTTTCATCTATATCTCAGGAAGAAAAATTCAGGCTGAATGTTGCGAATTAATAATATGAACCTTATTTGGTAAAAGTAATTCAATATTGTTGCAAACTCAGCATAAATTTCTTCACAAAGAAAAATAAGAGATAAATTGTACTCTAACAAAAGTCACAGAACAGTTAAACTTGATTTTCATCTGAGAGTGGGAACAAATAACAATTTTATGTGTTACAGTTTGATTAGGTGTAAGTATACCATTCTTTCTCTCAAGTACATAAACTGTCTTTGCAGAATACATTTTAGGTACTCAATATAAGTAAAGTGAATTACTTATTTTCCCAATGAAGAATAAATATTTATTCACAAAAGGATTGGTATTTTTCTTTGACAGGTCTAGCTGTCTCAACTTCTAGCTCAATACAGAAAATCTAGAAAGAAACAGTGATCCTTACATGCTCCAGCCAACAAATCTTATTTTGCAGAATTCTTCTTAAACTTTGATATAACCTGCTACATTGTGGTTTTGAAAGATGACTCTGTCCTCTTGGCTTTTACACTCCCAGTCAAATTCTGTCTGTGCAGTTAAAACATCTGTACCCTTAGTTTCCAGTCAACAAGGAAGAATACATTTATTTTCGCCATAATGCCCAGGGACTCATTTGGCTTGCCATTCAAAGATGGGGAGGTAGATACACTTTGTGCTCACAACTGTACTTAACCAAAGAAATGTTTAATAGTGGATAGTGTTAGTTGCTTGGGCTTCTCTGGTGGCTCAGATGGTAAAGCATCTGCCTGCAATGCGGGAGACCCGGGTTCAATTCCTGGGTCGGGAAGATCCCCTGGAGAAGAAAATGGCAATCCACTCCAGCACTCTTGCCTGGAAAATCAGGCTCCTATCAGGCTCCTCCATCCATGGGGTCACAAAGAGTCAGACACGACTGAGTGACTTCATTTCACAGTGTTAGTTGCTTAGTTGCGTCCAACTGTGCTGGAGTCCAACTCCAGCAGCCGGGGATTCAACGTGAAGAGGTGAACAGTGTCGGCAAATGAGATAGCCTCTCAGTTTTCTTTGGACTGCTTGTTTATTCCAAGTTTAAGATTCTCTTTTATACTTTTACAAAAACATTAGGCCAGAGGTTTGACATTTTCAGTTCCCCCTCTCCCAGATTTATTATCTCCATAAATCATCGTTGCTCTTCAGAGTTCCTGCTTCTGGGATTCTCTTGGAATCAGCCTTACCATCTATTATCTACCTCTTCTAATGTGTCCTACAATTAACTTGTGGTTACATTGTAACTCATGCTACATTCCTCAGTTTACTACTCATCTTCCTAAGTCCTGTTTGCCCCTAACATCCTGAGCTCACTATCTCTCAAAAAGGCTTCTAGGTATAGTGTCTCTAAAAATTCCTAACTTCTATAAGCTATAGTAAAATATGCACGAGGCTCCTCTGTCCATGGGATTCTCCAGGCAAGAATACTGGAGTGGGTTGCCATTTCCTTCTCCATTAGTGGTGGATAAGGGTTACTATAATTCTAAGTCCATCCCTTGAACTACAGTAATCAATTAAAATATCACAGGACATTCTCTAAATAACATACCTCCCTTGTGAAAGCCTTTCTGAAGTACTTCATCTATATAATATATAGCCAATTTGATTGCATTCCAGTTTTTAAAAAAATCTATTTAGCTATCTTTAGAAAGAATAGTAAAAAAGAAGGAAAATGTGCATAGGGAAAATCAAAAAAGAAAATTGAGATAAGTGGATATGAATGGCAGCATTTTTTAGATAGATGGTTTTATAAGCAGCTTTGAAAGAAAAAAAGGAAATTGAACAAAGCAAACTCAGGTAATGGTTGCAAAACCATGCTAAGAAAAACAGGGGACTGAGACATATTTAAGGGAGGCTGAGTAAATTAATTTGTTTATTTATTCAACCATTCATCCAGCAAATGCTTATTTTTCAATTATGAGACACGCATATAAAAATACTGAAGATAGATATATAAATCCAACTACTATAATCCTTAAACTCACAGAATGCTGCCCAGTTGGAAGACACAGACATTAAGTTAATAATGCCAGAAGTAACAATACAAGTGTGATTATAGCTAAGTGATCCAGGCCAAGTATTTCTGACATGCTATGTGAACCTGGAAATAAAGTCACTGTGGATGGTGCTAACATAACAGTGTATGTGGAACACTAGCTGGGATCACTCTCCCGTACCCTTCCTGTGCAACTGTCCTGATGTTAAAAACGTCTGAACATTCACATTTTTTCATTATCTCTTTTGAACAACAGAAGGAAAAAGGCAAGACCTATTTCAAAAAAACCAAACAACTACAAAAAAAGTCATACTCAAAAATAGAGTTAAATTGTGTAGTTTATAGTCTTTACTATGGATAGACCAGTTCTGGTCATTTCAAAAATTCTCAAAAATTCAGCTTTAATCCTTTTTCCCACCAACTTACCTGATAAAATAAGCTGGAGAATTTAATATTTAAATGCATTCAATTTCAGATATTCTAAGAATCAGGGATTTATCACAAAATTAAATTATGTTATGTGTGGAAACAGAGCTGGATTAAATGCAAATGCAAAGCATAAAATAACACCTATTCTGATTTAAAGGTGCTATTTTATCAGGGGCAGAGTTACAACAAAGAGGGAACTTTCTAGGTCATGTTGGAATCCCACAAGGAAAGCAGCATCCATTTTTAAATGACAACATGTTATTTGTGAAGCTGAGCCTTATGGAGGTCCTTATTTGGAAATCCTCGTATGTAAGCGGTGGGGTGTCTGGGAGGTATAACTACTGTAACCTCTGTATCATGCTCAGAACGATCTAAAGTAGACTGAAAGTGCTGAGAGGAGGATCTGAACCAAAACCAAATTACTCTTTTTCTCACTGTCAAACAGCACTAGAGAGTTGCGAGACTATTTACAACTTAGAGCTACTTAGGTAGTAGTGTCCTCTTAAATTACATTACAAAGAAGTTTATTGTGTTATGTTTTAGTCAAAGGACTGAAAGAGATAATAAGTATCAAAAAGAGGAAGGACTGCTTAAATATTAGACATATTTTTCCGCAATTTTATGTGTTAAATGTAAAAAAAAAAAAAATCCGCTGTTGGGAGCTTCATGTCTCTTCACTACTAAAACCCCTCCTCTTACTCCCATGGGAGGATACCTTCATTAAATGCTTACTGTTGAAGAATCTAAGCTACTCCATTCTGTTAAAAGAAAAACTCCATTTTTTAAGGTTCCGGGAAAAGAACCTTTGGAAATCCCGACCTCACCCCACTGCCCACGAGCCAATCAGACCCCAGACCAAAATCTCCTGACTTAAGGCTCAGGAACTTGTGGTCTACCTAGACAATAGAGACCAATCAAGGACCAACACACAACCCTTTGAAAGAAAGTGACCAATCAGATGTCCCCCTACCTAGAAATCCTTTCTTTCATGAACTCTCCCTATATAAGCAATGTATTCTAAAACCTGGGGCTCCTCCCTTTAGCCGTTACCTTGGTAACGGTGGGAGCCCCACCTTGAGCGTGGTAATAAAGACTCTCTTGCTTTTGCATCCGATATTAGCTCTCTGGTGGTCACTGGGAGATTTCGAAACTTGGGCGTAACACTTTGCACACACTGATTCATAAAATACTTATAAAACTCTAGAAAGTATATCCTGCTATTGTTCCCATTTTATAGATGAGATACAAGGTTCCAACCTAAGTTTACACACCTGTACATTCTGGCTCCAGAATCTGCACTCTTAAGTATCTCTTCACAACTAGGCCTTTGCCACTTTTATGACCTTGCCTTACATATTTCTACTGCAACTTATTTTAAATAAAAATTGTCAGATTTTGGTTTCAAATGCATATATAATATTCTCAAAGAATCCTTTGTTTTCTCTAGAGAAAACACTCCTATGTGGATAGATAGAAAGCCACTCCTAAGTGCTATTAAAGAACTCAGAGTTAGCAACACTCATCACACTGTTTCAAAAACCTTTCCCCCTCTATCTTCCCCACTAACTTGACATTCTTAAATGCAGACAGATTATATTCTCAAGAGTTCGTGGGATCTATTCATGAGTGTACAGGAGGTACAGGAACGTTACATGAAATGTTGTTGCTGTTGTTGTCATTCAATCATGTCCGATTCTTTGCAACCTCATAGAGTGCAGCACATCAGGCTTCCCTGCCCTTCACTATCTCCCAGAGCTTGCTCAAACTCACGTCTATTGAGTCTGTGATGCTGTCCAACCATCTCATCCTGTCATCACCTTCACCTCCTGCTTTCAATCTTTCTTAGCATCAGGGTCTTTTCCAGTGAGTCAGCTCCTTGCATCAGGTGGCCAAAGTATTGGAGCTTCAGCATCAGTCCTTCCAATGAATATTCAGGGTTTATTTGCTTTAGAACGGACTGGTTGGATCTCCATGCAGTCCAAGGGACTCTAGGAGGCTTCTCCAGTACCACAGTTTGAAAGCATCAATTCTTTGGTGCTCAGCCTTCTTTATGGTCCAACTCTCACATCTGTATATGACTACTGGAAAAACCATAGCTTTGAATAGATGGACCTTTGTTGGCAAAGTGATGACTCTGCTTTTTAATACACTGTTTAGATTTGTCATAGCTTTTCTTTGAAGGAGCAAGCTTCTTTTAATTTCATGGCTGCAGTCACCGTCTGCAGAGATTTTGGAGCCTAAGAAAATAAATTCTCTCAGTGATAATTTGGTAAAAATTATTTTGGAAATTGTAAGTAGCATGTAAATATCATCGCTTATTATTTCTCTTCATCATAATAAATGTATCCTATGGCAATAAAGCATCTCAGAAAGGGTATAAAATTTTTAAAAAATGTTTCCCCAAAGGAAAAATACTGATTTATGTCCACTTCAAAGTGCTTTCACATTAGAAAAGGTGATACACTACTGGCATTTTACAAATTAAGAAGACAGAATGAAAAGAAAATCACTTGCATGATCAAAGTAAATTATAATACTCAGTTATTACATCAGGAAGACTTAATGGTTTCTCAGTCAGACTTGCTAAGAAACAACTGAAGAACCATGGAACTTCATGACTTCATTCTCTTTTATTCTACTGCAATCAAGAATGCTATAAATTGAAACTAAATTTCAGTGTATTCAGAAGAACACATGACATAAAACACTCACAACATAGAACACAGGCTTCAAATGAGGATATTTCATGCAAAGAATATCATATAATAAAAGGCAGGAGTTTCAGACTAAGAACTTTGTGATAGTACACCCCAATTACTTACTACTGTATTTCTAAAGGTGACCAGTGGCCTAGTCAATGTTTGGATCCACGCAGTCAAGAGAGAAATGCCTGTGTTCTCAGAAGATTATGGAGGTATCCAAACGGAACTGCTAAGATGTTTATTCCGATGACAAATGGGTTAATAAGTAAAGTCTACCTCTAAATTAACATTAAGAATCTACAGGCCCTGAAGAGAAAATTAGTGTAAGAAAAAGTAGGTTTGTTTTAGTTTTTTGATTAGGCAATCTTAATATTAATCAATCTTCTTGCTTTAGGACACGGAGTACCCTAAAATGAATTCTTCATCTTTACCAGGCAGGTTTTTATAGCTTCCTGATGTGATGCTTATGGAGATTGAAAGAGATAATGCATATCAAGTTGTATACCAGACATTATTAAAACGCATTCTAAGTGGTTTTGTTTCAGCTATTGTTATAAACTGCGTATCAGTGACTGTGGTCCTACTTCTCAGAAAATTAAAATTATCAATTATTTTATTTTCTCATAAGTAAATATATTGGTCAAGGTTCTCCAAACAAATAGAACCAATGGAATGTGTATGTATATCACTGGGATATATTAATATATAAACAATACAATATATACAACAAAATATATATGTTCCCAGGTGGCATTAGCGGTAAAGAACCCACCTGCCAATGCAGGAGAGGTGAGAGACGTGAGTTCCATCCCTGAGTTGGGAATATCACCTGGAGGAGGGCATTGCAACCCACTCCAGTATTCTTGCCTGGAGAATCCCATAGACAGAAGAAGTCTGGCAGCTCCAGTCCCTGGGGTAGCAAAACTTGGACATGACTGAAGCGAATTAGCACACACACAGGCATACAGTGAGACAGAGAGAGATGAAGAAAGAAAAGAAAAAGTTTAATTTTGTGTAACTGGTTAATACTATTAGGATGCTGGCAAGTCACAAGACCTTCAGGGTGAGCTTGCAAGTTGGAGATGACCCAGGACAGCCAACGGTTTAGTTTCAATCTGAGTCCAAAGCTCTGAGGATCAGGTAAACCAATGTTTCAGGTTGATTCTAAAGGCAGGAAAACAGCCAATATCTCATTGACTATCAGGGAAAAAGAACTCTCTCTTACTATGGTGAAGGTGAACCTTTATGTCCTATTCAGGCCTTCAATTGATTAGATGAGGGCTACTCATATTAGGGAGGGTAGTCTGCTTAATTCAGTAAACAGATTTAGTCTCATCAAAAAGCTCTGTCACCAAAAAAATCCCATAATGTTTGACCAAATACCTGAACACCCTATAGCACAGTAAAGGATGCTTATACCTAAAATTAGCCAACATAATAGAGTTCCTGATCTTCTTTAGGAATGTATCCAATATAATAAGTTTTCATTCATAGGAAGAATAAATCTATTTTAAAGTTACTCTAAAGACAAATATTTATACATGAAAAATTTATCTATATTTGTCTTTATGTATGTTTAGCTTTTCCTGATAATAAAACCACCATAAGCATAAACTAGAAAGGAGAAGAAACCTCCAATGCTGTTATTTCAAGCAACATATTTATTTTCAGGTTCTAGGAGTATTGATCCTCACAAAAGCCAAATCATCTAACAAACAGACTTTCAGGTTTTAAAAGTCTATGCTTTGCTATATTCAACTTCAGTAATAGAAGACAATGTCTACCATTTATTGTGCCAAAACTTGTGCTAGGTTTTCCTGCAATATTATCTCTGATGATCTTCATTATTCCTCTAACCATTATCATGATCAGAAATGAGTCTGCCAGAATTCGAGCTCAGAATTACAAAATCAAAAATATTTTAGCTCTCCTTGCTACATCTAGCTCCTTTCTTAACTATAATAAATAATCATTTCATTTTTCACTGATTATGAATTGCATAAATTATAAAACATGGTTAACTTCACAGAATTGCTTAATCAATTCTATTTATTTGGATACACAATGCAATCACTATGATAGTTACCTAAGACAAAGTTGTAATTAGTCTCAGCAGATGATTAAATCTGGAGTGATTTTATCACTGATTCTCATTGATAAGCTTTGTATCTAATAATCCAATAACAATAGAATTTTCACTATTCACTGTGAAAATAAAATTTTGTTTGTTAACAAACTGCTTTAATATGGATTAGGCTAAAATGAAGTACCAAGTTGAGATAGGCCATGCAGGAAAGCATGACTATTTACAAAATGTACATTCTCAATTTTAACAGGGATTTAAACTTTTAATAACATTAGTACTTTCCCTAAAATTGACTTGGTGCCTAGGGTGAAGCTACCCTGGTAACTGAGAGAAGTGAATTGGATAAAAGGTCTAGGGCTATGTATTTTACAGTTTAATGAAAGAATTGCATATTTCTGGATAGCACTGAGAAAGGTAAAAATTATAAAGTAAAACTTTTGTTATTCATTCATCCTCTCATACACCAACACAGATATCAAAGGAAGATAATTGCTCTCATTTTTACAAGTAAAAAACAGGTCAGATATTTAATGCCTTGACCAAAATAACAGAGAATGAAGAAAAGCCTTAAAGTTTCTAATGCTTGTCAAATGGGAAAGAGACAGTAAATTATCTGTGAGTATAGCACTGAACATCTAAAATTTCCAAGCACCATCCTACCTAGTGGAATAAAAAACAGGTCAGATATTTAATGCCTTGACCAAAATAACAGAGAATGAAGAAAAGCCTTAAAGTTTCTAATGCTTGTCAAATGGGAAAGAGACAGTAAATTATCTGTGAGTATAACACTGAACATCTAAAATTTCCAAGCACCATCCTACCTAGTGGAAAAAAAGAATTTAATGAGACAAATTCCTTAACTTCACAAAGTTTATATTTTGGTGAGAGGAAGGTGGGAAATAAAGAAGAAAATATGTAAAAATCTATTACACTTTGGAAAGTGATGTATACTATGAAACGAAGTAGCAAAACAGATTGGAGTGTAATGAGAAAAGTGCTTTCACTTTAATTAGCTCACAAATGAAAGTTGAATGTTATTCAAATGATATGAAGGGAGAAGGTTATACAAAGACCTAGAGCCAGTCTTATAGGCCAAGGCTCTGTTGGAAATG